>APFE030698821.1:284430-336158 GCA_000404065.3 Pinus taeda | reverse complement strand
GCACCCCCCACGTGGAGGGGTGTACAAACTTCCTGGGGTATATATCCAGCTGAAACAAAGACCTCTAAACAATCATGCTCCACACACAACAACTCCGACGACTATACTTCTTGTGCACCAATATACCCCTCAACCCCAATAAAAAAAACTTTGTTTCCTCGGCTTGGAATGTGTGTCAATCAACCAAGATCTTGGCAGATGCTACATATTACAATCAAGCTAGTGTGGAAACCAAGAGTGGTTGAGAACTGAACAATACTTCTAGAGGTGTTAGACTTGATTTTCATGAACAAGGTCCATTTAGAGAGATGGAGTTCTACCAGTGTGTTGTCAAGTGTTGTAGAGGCTACAACCACCCTCCAAAATTTTGTCTCAGTTTCATTTTGGAGCCTCCCTTCCAACCTTCACAACAACATGTCTTGCTTCGTCAAGTACACAAGCTTCAATGTTTTTCTTGCACAAAGGCAGCTTGTTGATCACAACTTGATGCATTCCCCTCAGAGGTTGGTCACCCGGACTTGGTCCAACTGCAAGCTGAGCATCGCCCCCAAGAAATTGTGCAATTCTGAAGAGCAACTAGCCTTCCCTCTAGAAATTGCGCAATCCTAACTGGCAGCTTACAGGGCTCCAGAATTGCGCAATTCTAGCAGTGAACACTCACAATGAAAATTGCACAATTTTCTCCAGCAGGGCTGCTCAGCCCTGAATTTGCACAAATCTAGGCATCAGTCAGGTGCTCTACCTAGAAATTGTGCAAATCCCCTGGGCAACCAACTGAACTCCCAGCCATAAATGCGCATTTTCCCTTAGTAGTCGAGTAGTCTCTTGCATGTGTAGCTGAGTTGATCGGTTCCCTCTGGGACCAAGGAAAAATGACTTGCATGCATGGGTTGCTTCTCCCAAGGAAGAATCCAAAGGCATCCCTTGTTTTAAGGATCTATTTTTAGAAGTTGGAGGTTACATGTAAGGATCATTTAAACCTCCCACCAAGTGTCGCTTTCCCTAGATTTGTGGCATGTGCATCACAACCTCGATGTTATCAAAAATCATCAACTGAACATTGCAGAGCTCATTCCTCACATCAACATTGCAGCTCTGACACCCCATATCACATCTAGGAGTTGTCGGCACACTCAGCTCAGCTGTTTTGGGGTAAGCTTGCTTTCAATGACTTGTGTTGCATTTCTAGCGCTTTTTGTATTTCACTTTGTGTGAACGTTGTCTGCTTTATTTTAGTGAGGGATTGCTGTCATTTTGATACATTGTAGCTTGTACTAGCACCATTTCAGTTTTCTTCAACATCTCACTGTTGTTGCATGCATGAAACTATTTTTCACGAATGTTCGCCAATTCAACGACTCGCTTCACCCACATGCATGTTGATCTATTTACTGAATCTTCCCTTCAATGTTTGCATGCATGATCAATCACTTCTTCATTCACTTAGAGTCTCTGTGCATTCACTTCACATTTTATTTTAGTTTCTCATCAGCGAGTCTGACCAACCTTGGCCCGGACTCTACCTTCACTGAGACAATGTTGCGCAATCTAGGGAAGGAAGGTTCTGTCTTTCTCTCCAGAAATGCGCATTTCTACCCAGGCATTATCCTTCAGGATTGTTTTACGCATTTATGAGGGACAATGATGGCTGGCCTAGGAAATTGCGCAATGCAGTCACTGAGCCTGCAACCATTGTAAGCTGAGATTGTGCATTGCGCAATTCCAGTAGTCAATAGCCAAAATGGACTATGCATTGCGTAGTTCCAACACTCAGTCAGTCTCCCAGCAACCCAAACTATGCCTTATGTAGAACCTTCATGCTCAATCACAAAGGTATGTTGCAAGTCAGTTCTCAAGTTCATTTTGGTTTTCGATTGATAGATTGCTTACCATGAGTGTTTCCATGTCTCCAGGTATTGCAAGTGTTCATCTGCCTCTCAGTAGTACAGGTACAATGGTTTCAAGGAGAGCAGAGATGAAGACACTGTTCAGAGCACACTTGGGGATGCAGTCAATCAAGTGTCTATGAACTTGCCTACCCACGGAGACATCAAGTTGTTCATAGACACAGACATCAAGATATAACAACAACATCATCACAATGAGCAACATCATGAACAACACCTGAAGGTAGCATACCGAATGCAATGAATGCAAGAGGAATGTTGTTGACAACATAGAGGAGGGATAAAGTTGCGAGCTCAAGCAGATCCACTGATGATGAAAGCAACTTTGGAGACTCAAGCTATGAGGTGACGGTGTGACATGAAGATCACGTGAAGACAAAGAATGGAACAAAAAAGGAGTTGTATATGCCGAAGAAACAACCCAAGGAAGAACATGAAGCTACACAGACATATGAATGAGTTGTAGCATTAATAGGAATAGTAGGGGGCACAATATGCACTCACGGATGAAACTGCACCAGTACAAGTTATAGATCTATCCCAGTAGCCGGCACAGAGTAGACATGGTGAGAAATGTTGTTGATCGCATGCAAGGGATTCAACAACATGCATGTCATTCTACTCACGCATATGATCCAACCCATTCATCACACTCACCAAGGCGAAGACAAGAATCAAGTCTGATTGGAGCTGAACATGTAGTTGACAGTTGATGTGCATGACCACCAGCACACATTAGAAGATCAACACAGACACTATGCATCAATGTGTTGCTGGTTCATCCGCACCCAAAGACCATGCACATGCCAGCAGATGAGTCGGATGGAGGAACCATACCAATGCACCTGGATGCAACGAAGGCAAGAGTTTGCTTTAGCAGGAGGTCACAATGGAGAGCATGCACACCATCACGAATGACCAAGCTTGGCATCAACTCACCACCTTTGCCATCACAAGCATGTCAAAGAGTTGGTCTCATCATAATGAACCAAGTGTCAATGATGTCTTGCATGCTTGCTCAAGCCATGTTGTCTCACATGAGTACATGTGCATTGTAATGAGATGCCTTGTCAAGTGTAAGTCAAGTTTCGATAGTTGGATCTAATAGTCATAGAGTAGATGAAGAGTCATGAGGGTAGATGAACTATCACAAAGGATAATGCCAAGGGCCACTCCACCCTTTGCTATAAATAACCCCTGATAACTCATTGTAAAGGCTTTTGGTCTGCCAAGATTCCGATAAGACTATCTTGGAGAGAGCTTGGACGGTATTGTAATGCACCTTGGCTTCTCCATTGCACGGAGCTAGTACATCTCTTTGGAGGAGCAGGTGGATGTGGCTAGAACGTTCCACTATTAGAGGTAGTAGTTGGACATGGATGTATTGTATGACTGGAACTTACACTTCTTTATATAATAAGAGCCAACACATTTCATGCATATGTTGTATTGTATTCTAGCTATCTTGTTTACTCTAAATGGCATATGTATTTTCTTTCTTACGCATGCATGTATGGACTATTATGTATGAGTATGTACAAATATTTTTGAAATGTGTTGTTGGTTTAACCATCACTTTGGATTTCCAGCTAACTTTCTTTCCATCTTGTGATGCATCTTCGCTCGTGTGTTCCCTTCCCATCTGAGTACTATTACAGGTTGCCAAGGGGCACACTCATCTCAACCCACATGTGTTAGAACCTCCCATGCACCTTCCTTGACTCACTGCAACTGTCACACCCTTGCTACCAACAGAGTCATCTTACTCTCCTCTACGAAATCACGGTTAAGGCATTACCATACGACCAATTGACGAGAATCCTACACCAAATGGTCTAAGGTCTAATTGGGACTTCTTACGGGGAGATCCCCTTATATGTTGGCAGGTCAAGCACTGTCAACACCAAGTTATAGCTTGTTCTTGTACATTGTAAGTTAGGCTTATAAAAGTAGGTCATTCCCTTTGCTTAGAAAGTTCCTCCCTTTTGGATTTAAAGAATTGGATGATAGCTTAAGATATTAGAACCATTTATGAATTATAAAAATGAGAAGAATAAATTCAATACATTGTACATTCTAGAAACAGTAGTAACCCACTAAATCTTGCACCTTAGTGTATCATGGAAGTGTTGTCGTTGTCACTTATACAATGAATCTTACACAAGAGATGTTTTCCTAGTAGCTTCAAGGGTTCCTAAGGAAAGAGGAAATAAATATAAGGACACCTATCTAATTACTCATAATACCACCACAAACATATAATATTCAAAGCAAGGATATGGTGGTTTATTATTGCAATTTTCATATTTGAGTAATGAGGTTGTACGATAATTTAGAAGGTTGTTACAAGTAAATATTTATTAAAGAAAGATATCCAAAAATTAGTAAAGAATCAATGCTATGGCTATTTAAAAACTTGCATGGAAGATGATAAATTGCACCAATGAGACAAGTTATCTAAAAACAAATGAAGCAACCCTTCCTTAGAATAATTATCAATGAAAAACATGGATTAAACAATGCATAAAGTTAGGTTTTGAATATACAACAATAATAGAATTGTTTATGCATACAATAACATAGAAACCCTAGATGTTTGGACCCAATTGGGATAAAAATAAAATCAAAAAATGCAAATTAGGGTTCAAATGTGATTTTCAAGTAAAAATTTTCATAAATACCAAAACATCCTAGCATTTTCTCATTGAAAATGAAGGTATTGTTGTTATAAACCCTAAAATTTAACCTAACAAAGTAAAATAAAGGTTAGATTTTGGATTTTATGATTGCCTATTCAGAGAATACTAGTGCTATTTATTGTTTGGGCATATGTGGTCAACCAAGGACTCCCTTGGGAGAAATTAAGAGAATCTATGGTGATCTCTAGGGTTTTCCACTACTACCCCTAGGAAATCCATCTATTACCTTACAAAAGTCAAGAAATTAAATGAAAGACTCTCCACTAAAATTAGTCTTATGATTTTTAAGAAGGGATTTATCCAAGAAGAAACACAAAGAATGTACCCTCTCCACTAAAAAAGTACAATTACACTTAGTAATCATCCATAATTAAATAAAAAAATATTAAAGAGATCATGTACTCATAAAATCAAGATCATCCATAAACTTGAGCCATGAAAATATAGATAAGTTGCAAGGTCATCCATAAAACTATCTCCATAAGAGGTTTCTCTAGTTATACTTACACAACCTTGTAGATATATGAGAAGAAAAGTAAAGAAGTTGATCTGTAAACTATTCTGGATCTTCCACTAGACAAATCCTCACAAAAAATCCAGTAAAAATATATCTTAAAATCCAAAATATACACTTTTAGGGTTTATTTCTCTTTAGATTTATGGATTTGTAAATTAATTTTAATTAAGTATGTTGGGTGTCGAAATTGTAATTCAATTCCTCCACACTTAATTGTCAAACCAGGGCTACGTAAGCTTTGAGGCATAACACAAATAATGCCAAAGATTATGGGCTTACTCTGTGTTATCACTCTGATGTTTTCCTCAGAAGTTATCAAAGAAGGAATAGTCTGAGGTAACCACAAACCTAATCTTTTAGACTCAGGTTCTAGCCAACCTAAGTCTAGAGAGGGCTCTCCCTCTATAATTTAACTTTGTTTTGGGTAGGATTTGAGGCTAGTTATTAGTGCTCATGATGTTTTGTTTTGATTGGGTGGTGGAATTAAGAAAACAGATGGGTAGAAAAAGTATTCAGGCCATTGGGCTATGGAGCCAATAAAAAAGTGGCTTAATTGGATATGATCAATCACTAAAGTAAGAGTTCATAGGGCACACTAGCATAGCGAAAAGCAAATCTGCAGGTTCAAATGGATGAGGTAGTCCTAACTAGGGCAAAGGGTAGTGAAGAACCTTAACCGGGATTAAGATGAAGAAAGGAAGGATGATCAATAGTGAAGGGAAATGAAGAATCATTTACTATGGACTAAAGGGGGGAAACCTACATAAGTAAGGTAGCAATTAAGAATTCCCAGACCAAGATAGTTTAGTAGAAAACATATAGAAAGTAAACAGTTAAAACAGAGAGCATTTAAGCTAATTCTGAGATATTATTCCTTGTTTACTTTTCAGATTTCATAAGAGACACATGTGAATATTTATAACATGAAGAGAAAATAATATTTAAACATGAAGAGATAATAATTATTTGTTCCAACTGTGCACAAGAATCCAGTGAAATGTCCTTAGCTTTATTTCATATCTAGCAAAATCAGTCCAGTCTTGAGTACAATAGCTCCTTGGCTTAATATAAAATGTCTACAGAAATGTATTTTAATCCCCACTATTTACTTCATTTTGTGAAGTATTTATACAAACATTGTTACAAAATATCTCATAACAATATGAGAATTATTCTAGGAATCAAAAATATCTTCAAGCATGGAGATAGAGACAGATGGAGAATTGTCTTCTTGTTGTCCCTTTTATTGTGACTGTGCTGGTTGTTGTAATTCGGATTTGGCTCTTTTAGTTGCTTGATACTTATGTGCTTTATTCACTTTATGTCTTCTACCTACCGATACTCTTTACCTGTTATACTTTGACTTATGCTTTACCTATTTTACCTAGCAGCCATGTTTTACCATATAGATTTACTGCAGTAACTTCATAGTAAATCTGTTAGTTTTGTCCACCATTCACAGTTAGGTAATTTCATCCTTATCATCTTTCTATATATCTCGTCAGCTTTTATATACTTAGCAAAATTTGGTTTGCTGGTGAACAAGTGCTTTACCTCATGCTCTATGAAAAACATATTTTCAAGACTATCATATAATACCTTTCCAGTGGGCAAAGATTTTACCCCTGAAGTACTCACTTAGCTCCTAGCCAGCTTGTTTAGTCTTTCAATATAATCATCTTGAGTCATCAGCTTGTCATGTATTACCATAGGACTCGGAAGTCCTTTTTCTCTTAAAACACCATACTTTGTCATAAATATATCAATGTCTATTTGGATACTCTGGCATTTTTTCTCAAGATTGAGCATAAGGTTCCTCTTAATGAGCACCTTCTTTATTTCTATGATTATTGCTATTTTGTCTTCTATTTCTAGTTCATCAAGCTAATACATATTTTTGTTGTTTAGGAATGTTATCAATTGGTTGGCTTCTTCAGGTTTATCTCCTAATTCTTCCATTGTTTTACAGATTGCTTCTATAGCTACCTTTACTAGTTCATTCTGTTCAAAAATAACTTGAATAGATAGCCAAACATCATTGATGGAGTCAATGTTGTTGGCCCAAAGAATTTCCTTCATGTCTCCAAGTGGTTGTTGCAATGTCAAGTCCTTTTCAAGGACTTTTATTCTCTCTAGATTCTTTTGAGCTTCTTCTTTTTGTTGTATCTATGCAAGTTTGCAATTAGTTTCCAAACTTGACACTTGTTCTCTAAGTTTTTTGAGTTCAGAAGCTTGCATGGTCATTTCCTCCATGGCTTTTACCAATTCAGCTATCTTTTCTGTTGATGTCCCTATGCTTGTTGATGTACCTATAATTGGCAGACCAGTGGTTGGTGGAACTCTTGGTGCTAATGAAGCAACCAAAGTGGAGGGTACTACTGTAGAAACTGTAGGAATTACAGTTTGAGGAGTGGTGGCCAACTCACTCTGTTTAGACTGTATCAAATTATCTAGTTCTTTCTATATTTCTTTTAGTTGTTCATTCAGCTTAAGGACTAAGTCCATAAGCTCTTCCTCCTTCTGATTTTCCAATACTTTAGATGTCTAAGGATGATGAAAAAGAGGAATCTTGAGCTGCTTTTTCATTGCAGTAATGTCATCATTTTTCTTTTTAATAAGCTTTTATGTAACTTTCACATCTTTGGGGTCATGACCTAGTTCTATGACTAAGTCCTCTAGGGACTTTATTCTGGTATTGTTGGCCTATGAAGAGGCCTTCTCTAGGAGTTGGTGAGCTGCAATAGCCTTACTGGTCAAGGTGGAGTAGACCATTTCCCCAGTCTGCTTATGTAATTCTATTTGGTCAATAGGATGGATATCCTTTTCCAATACTTCAAAGTCTATTTTCAAATAATCTACAATTGACCTAGGCTGCTGTGTAGTGGGCTTCATAAAAGTCATCTGCATTTTTCCCTCTTTCACATCAAAGGTCGACATTAGCCTTGTCTGATTAGTAGGAGCCATATTTAGGTAATGTGTATAACTTTGGGCCTTCAATCTCTCATTCCTGGGCTTTATTTCTTTATATTTCTCTCTAATGTCTTGGCTCTAGCTAGTTGGAGCTCTAAGGGAGAATACTTCCACGCTCTGTTGCCTTTCTAGCATTTGAGCCTATGAGGTGGAAGGTTCTTGTGTACCTCCTAAGGGAGTGGTATGCCTACTTTCTATACCTGTAGTTCCTGCTATTTCTTAAGTAAATTCCTATTCTGAAAATAGCTTCAAACTTTTCCTCTTGACATAAGTTTGGGCAACAGGTCTACTAGAAGGAGTGGCCTCCTCTCTATCTATTTTAGGATTTCTCTCCTCATTTAGAGGAGTCTGTAAAATAGGAGGATTGCTCATGATATGTTCTGGTTGAGCAAGTTCTTCTGAAATCTCTAGCTGTTCTAATTCCTATGGCTGCTCTAATGGCTCTTACTCTTGAGGTCTTTCTTCTGCTATTTGCGCACTATGTCCCTGTGATTCCCTTTGAGATTGGGACTCTCCTGGCACCTCTACAAATGAATCTTCATCAAGTCTTCTTTCTAAATCTATCAATACATTATCTACAACAACTTCTGTGCTATCTCGGTCTACCAAAGTGTTTTCCACCCATTCAAGTTGATTAGCATACTATTCAATTTCAAGAATTATGTGATGGCTGTAAGGAGATAATTTGTTCTTTTGTCTCCTATTGCAAATGAATTCTAAAGGGTCATATCTCTAGATAAAACTTTGTTTCAGTCTTAGCCTTTGGAGGATTTCCTCTACTACCTTTCCTGGTTCCCTACTATTACATATGAAGGGACCAAGCTAATCTTTTATCCTAAGTTGAGCTTTCTTCTTCGCCTTCATAAAATGCACCTCATCTGAATTGATCATTTGCCTGTAGTACTCCAGAGAAAACAATCTCAAGGGTAGGTATCTGGGTAGTTTGTAGGGAGCTAGCTCACATCCATATATTCTGATTTCAGTGTGGTTTTGGTACAAGTACCAATCCCCCACTCTATATTGTTTGGACGACTGAAGGACCCTCTTGATATCTGCACTGATTCTGGGGGGAGGGCTTCCTAGTAACATAGTTGTCACGAGGTGCACAAAGAGATCTATGAAATCAATATAAGAATATTGAGAGTCATATAGGTGGATTAATGAAGTCCAGAAGACTATCGATCTAGGGTTGCCTCTGGTATCAAGCTTCTGGAACATGATTGGGAATTTGTCAGCTTGATAATACAGGAAAAGATGATATAAAACTAAAAAATATTTAAACACTCTTTCATTATCCATCCTCATGAATTGATCATGCATCTTATCAGCAATGAACTTAGCATAGTCAAACATGATTGTAGGGGGTTGTCTAGGAGAGTAGATGGACATAAAGGCTACAATAATTTCATCAACAAATTCACTTGTGCTTTGGCCCAACACACTGGATATCATTTCTATGATGTCTTGGCCAAGATTAGAGAATATAGTCCACATGTAAGGGGGAGGGTCCTTTGGAGTGTATTGTTCTTCCCTAATGAAGGTCTGGAATAACCTAGCAAGTTTGATTGATGTGAGTGTAGGGAATCTGTTAAGAAAATCTCCAACAGAAAGAGGGGTTAGGCTTTGTCTTGGTTGTAACTACAACATTTCATTTATGGACTTAGTAGTGATGGTAAACAATATAGAATGGTCTGGAGTCATCATTGATCTCTGACTATGGCTATAGTTCATGTGGCCGTAGTGGATAATCTCTGGGAAGATATGAACTCTGGGGAACTGGTATTTTGGGTAAACCTGATTCCCAAAGTCCTATGTAGTCTGCATGGTTCAGGTACTAGTCTCTGTACCTGCAGTATAGTTTCAAAGGGGATTCTTGGATAGAGGTATCTTTAATCTGAAAATATTTATCTGCTAGTGGGAGATGGTCTAAATCCCTATGAGGAGTAGAAATGGGTAGGACATTCAATGCAGTTGGGGCAGACATCCTTGGTTCTTGTGTATTCAAGGATGGGGGCGAAGGGTTTTCGGTGAAATTGAGGAAAATTGGTCTAATTCAGGGTATTTGGGGTCACTGGGCAATTATCTTCTTCAATTACTTAGCAATTTCAAGCAATTGAGTTCAAGTTTGGGAATGAAACAAGGTTTCTTAGCGAATTTGGGTAAATACCTGGTTTCGGCTTTTGAACAGAGTAATGGCGACTGTGCACTATTTGTAGGAAGCACACGTGACTGAAAGGTGGTCTAGAGTTTCAGCAGCTTCAGTAGGTTGGCAGTTGGATGTGGGTTGACAGTTGCATGTACTCTAGTGCTTGCATGGAGGTTTGAGCAGTATTTTTCACGGTAAAACAAAAAATAATGAGTTTTTTAGTTTTATTCGTAAAGTCAACTATTTTGCGGGTACAATGGGAAAAGGACATCTGGCATTTAGTGGGGGGATGCAATGTTTTGTTGTTTAGCGGGAGGCGGTAAGTGGGATCGTATCGCACCGCTTTTGGGATAAAGTGGTTTTGCGGGAGGCCACCCGATGCCATTCATCGGGTGCCACGTAGCAGTGGGATGAATAGTGAAACTACCCATATCAGGCGGGTAAAGGCTAGCCTTTAGAGGCCACCCGATATGAGTGTCAACCATTGGATCAAAAGGGTTTAGATCACACAGTGATCGAGGTGATGATTTGATATGAAGTTTAATGGAGGGGCTCCATGGGGTTTTAATGCATGGAGGGATTAATTAATAAAGGATTATGGAGGTTTAATGATGTCGGGAGCGATTTCATTGGTGGGGACATATTATTAATTAATCATTCATTGATTAATTAATTTCTTTTATTCGGCGGTGGGTTATGGTTATTAATTAGTCATTGATCGATTTAATTAACCCATTAATCAATTTATTAATACGAGGTGGGATATTAAAATTAAATGGGTTTAATAAAATATATGGGAAAGGGGTGTTTTTGGGATTTAATGCATATAATTAAAATTAGGAGTTAATATGGATGAAAGTGGAAAAATGGATTTGCGCTAAGTATAATATGTTTTTGTTATTCATTTACTTTTCACATGGAAACATTTATAAATTAGGCTAAATGCACATTTGTGGGTTTTTATGAGAAAGGGGTTTGCTTGGGGGTGATTACTTTCCCTAGGCAAATGGTGGTTTTACCTTAGGAAAAGGGGTTTTTAGGGGGAAAATTAATGAATTGAAGGGGGGTGAATTTTCGTGAGGGGATTTTGGTGCTTAAGACCTATAAGTTATTGGGCCGAGAGTCCAGTCCCTCCAAAAGTCAGAGAAATGCTTTGAGCCCCTTTAACTTAAGGTTTTAGGTACTTTTGACTTCGCTTATGGGAAATTAGTAAAATTAAGGGTGAAATGAATGGGGAAATTAATCACTTGCCTTTGTGTAAATGCTCAATTATCATCCATACTTCAGAAATTTCGTGATGGAGGTAAATGACATGATTTTATCTAATCAATCATCACAATTCTGCAACCATTCAACTACTTACCCATCTACTCATCCTACCATTTTCTCTACTCTTTATTAGCGTGCTCTTAAACTATCAAACCCTTATCAAAACATTTTTATTTCCTTTTACAATAGAAATCTATCTAAGTATATCCTTATTACATCCAAGGGCTCAGATTAAATAGTTGAGACCCTTTTATTAACTCTACCTATCTACTTATCTGCTAAGATTAAACAGTTTGGTCAGATTTTCATTCTCTATCTCTAAGCATGAAATTAAAATCATCAAATAGCCAAGTTTAAACATTTTGACCATCATTGATTGTGGAAAAGGTAACAAGATGCACACAATATTTTTGTTCTACATCAAAAGTAAATAGTAGTGGCATTGGGACTTGCACACTTTCATGGTCTCTTTTCTTTCTTGGGGTTCATTTTTCATCTTTTTTGACCTTTTTCTTTATTATTTTTGTCCTTTGATTTTTCTTTTAGGACATACCCTCTTTACATTTTTTTTTTTTTTGAGTATGGAAAACATTTTCAGAAAGCAAAGGTATGTACATATTACAGATTTGACCTCAACCATTCAAAAATTATGACTCCTATTGGTATAGGAACATAACAGTGGCTCCACTTGGGGATGGAATTTCCTAGTGAAATGTCAAGAACTGGTAGATCAATGGCCTTCTGAATTACTGTGATTTTACTCTGCAACTTTCCCTTTTACCTTGCTGCTTTATTAATATTTATGACAGTGAAACTTTTGAAGCTTAGGGCCTTCTCTTCAGGCTTCAACTCCAAAATTTACCATCCAATCAACACTAAACTTTGTGAAGGATAGAATATGTACAAGTGATTAATGAAATTATTGACTGGGATCTATGTAGTGCTTAAGTGTTCGGACATTAACTGGTCCTCCTTCTACTTCTGCACCATCCAATTCTTTGAGGAAATATGCATTATTATCTCTGAAAGCATAAATGATGTAAAGGAATTTCCATAGGAATTCAAACTTCCCATGTTTACCTTTATCCTCCCTTCTTGAGTCCCATTTCAAAACTTTAACCCATAGATAGAAATCTTTTTCCTTGGTCCTTTTGTCAAAAAGCTTTCTTGATTCTCTTCTGCACAATTTGGGATCTGATGTACACTTCTTCCCTGGTCTGCTGTAAGTGAATTGTCTGGTTTATCCTCCTTTGAATATCATTTGGTTCAACCTGTGCTTCTTGGAGCAATTTCATTACTGATGTTCCCAAGGAAGATGGGAAAACAACCTCCATTCCATAGACTAGCTGGTAAGGACTGGTACTAATGGATTTCTTAGTGGTCAGCCTATCTGCCCACAAGGCATTTACTAGTTTCTTATTCTAGGTTTTCTTGTTATCTTCTAACAATTTTTTAATGATATTCACTAAGATTTTGTTGGAAGACTTTGCTAGTCCATTTCCTTGGGGATAGTAGGTTGTGGAGTGACCTAGGGTTATATGATATTTTTTGCAAAAATCAAGCATCCTTTTTTATTTAAAAGCTGTTGCATTGTCTGTGATGATTTTGGTGGGACAACCGAATCTGGATAGAATGTTGGCCTTAAGGAAACCTATTATGATAGTATTAGTAGCTTGTCTTGAGGGTATTTCTTCTATCCATTTTGTAAAATAATCTGTGGCAGCCAAGATCCATCTATGTTGGGAAGGGGAAGGGGGATGAATTTCACCAATGAGTCAAGACCCCATTGTTGAAATGGTGTTTCAGTAGATATAGGTTTCAAAGATAATGGTAATAGTTTTCTTTTTCCTTCAAACATTAGAAAATAGAGTGGGCCAGTAAAAACCAACCCTTAAGATTTTATCAGCTGTGGTCTTCCAATAAAGATGTCCCCCATAGTCACTTGCATGAAACTCTTGTATTATTTTTTCGGATTCTTCCTTTAACAAACAATTAAGAAGGATTCCTTCGTGATTTTTCCAAACTAAAGCATTGTCAATTATACAAAACTTCAAAGGTTTCATTTTTAAGAACCTACTTTTAGTTCTGGACAACTCAGGAGAAGCTTGAAGGTTTTGTAGAACGTATATAATGTTAGCATACCATGGTGAGTCTATAAAGGCCCGGCTGATCTGTGGAGTCACCATGTCCTCTTCGTTATCCAATTCTGCAATGAAATTTATGTTTAGGGCCTGATAGTTTGTTTCAACCATGAGCTTGGATAAACCTTGGCCTTTGATCAATTTTGTAGGTTTAATTTCTAAATCATATTCTAATATGGTAGCTATCCACTTTCTTCTCTTTCCATCTAGTCCATCCTGTGTTAGAATGTCTTTGACTACAACATTGGGAACATAAGCTACTATATGAGAGTACAAGATATAAACTCTGAAATCTTTAATAGCTTTAACTAGAGAAAAATATTGCTTTTCCATTATATTATACTTTAAAGGTGCATCTCTCAATGATTTACTAAAGAAGGCTATTGATTGTTCAAAACCCTGATCATTTTTCTACAGTAGGATTGCAACAATTGTATGTTTTGAGGCGAAAGAAAAAATGATGAAATCTCTATCAAACATTGGGCTGATGAGCACTAGTGTTTGTGTTAAGGCTAGCTTTATATCTTCAAAATATCTTTTAGCCTCTAGAGTCCATCTAATAGTCAAATATTTCTTTAGCATGTTGTTTAGTAATCTAATTAGTTCAGCTAAATTAGAGATAAATCTTCTTAAAAAGTTTATTATATCCAAAAATGCTTGTAGTTCTCTGATGTTCCTAGGATGTGGTATCTGTAGAATGACTCCAATTCTTGTTGGATCAATCTGGATACCATATTTGGAGATTATGTGGCCTAGTAGTTTTCCCTCTTCCAACCCAAATAAAGATTTTTTAGGATTCAGAGAAATTCCATACTTCCTACATAGTGAAAACCTGCCTGAGATTATCTAGATGTTGTTGATCTGATTTAGAGAATACTGTGATATCATCTAGGTATATTACTAGGAAGTCATGGAATTCCTTAGAGAAGGCTATGTCCATTGCTCTTTGAAAGGTGGCCCTTTTGTTTTTTAACCCAAAAGGCATTTTCACATACATGAAAGTGCCCCATGGATTGGTGAATGCAGTTTTTGCCTGATCATCTGGGTGGACTAGGATCTGGTTATAACCAGAAAACCCATATAGGACTGAGATTTTGGTTGAACCTACTACCCTCTGTAATATGTGATCCATTTTAGGAAGAGGGTATTTATCCTTGAGTGAAACTTTATTTAAATTCTAAGGTCAACACCCAATCTAATTTCGCTAGTTTTCTTTCTTGTAGGCACCGAATTAGAAACCCAGTCTGAGAATCTAATTGGTGCAATAATCTTAGCTTCATACATCCTTTTGATCTCTTTTTCGATGGAAGGCAATAGAACGAGGTTAATCCTTCTAAGATTTTGTTTAAAAGGCTTATGGTTTTATTTTAATGGAATGGTGTGTTGTATTATGCTGGTATCATAAGACTTAAGATCCTCATAATTCTAGGCAAAAAAATCTTGGAATTCCTTTAGTAGTTCTATGTCTTTCACTTTTTCATTGGGAGGTAACAACTTTGAAAGATTTATCATTTTGGGATCTTCTTCAGAGCCTATGTTACATTCTTCAATGTCTGATTTTAAGGGTTCCATTTTAGGCTTTTTAGGAACATCGTTTGAATCAAATAAGTCTGCCAAAGGAGTTAATCCTTTGGGCAAAACATTGTCTTTAAGATTGATGACTTCAGATTCTTCATCAATTTCCATTTGTTTTAGGTTTCGAATATCTAATTTTGTAAACTTTGTGGGATGAAAATTATCTATCTTTTCATATTCTACTTTGTTAATTTCTACTTCATCAGTGTAATCAAAATCTAATGTTATGTTTGTGTGTATGTTGCTATTTACAAGTTCATCATCTAAAGTTAGAAATTGCTAATTTGTTAATCACTATCGAACACTTGCGAGTTCTTTAAGTTGTCAAGAATAACAGGTCTATGCCTAGCCTTAGCAGTGTACTAATGGTTGGGTTGAAATGGAAACTTGCAAGTACTAGCAAACATCGCTAAACTGTAAGTTTTCATATTGTGTTTTCTTGGAATAACAGCAAGCTTGGTTTCTAAAAAAGTATTTAGTATTTCTACAACTGTCCTCTATAAAATCCTAACCTAGGATCCCTAGTCATATAAACAACGTTAATTTGTTTTATTACCAACTTAGAATCTCCCATAATAGAGACTCTAATGGTTCTTATCCTTTTGACCAATTTCAGACCTAATAGAAGTGCTTCATATTCGGCCATGTTGTTTGTACATTTAAAGTTCAATCTGTAGGCATGACCCTTTGAGTGATCATTTTCTAAGTTGTAAATCCATACTTCTGCTCCTACACCTTGTAGATTTTAACCCCGTACAGAAATTACCTGCATACAAATTCAAAATTACATGAAAAATAAAACTGCGAGAGCATAACACATAAAACACATATACACAGAGATTTCCCACTGGATCCCAAAATCGGGACTACCAGCTTGATTTTTCATTATATTCCTTTCAATGTTACAATGCATATTTATACATGTCGAAGCATCCAATACCATGGACCGAAAAACCATTGCATCCAAAAAACATGTGCGAAAATCATGCACAAAACCACAGGTGGGTCCGCCAGGTACCCCTCAAACCCCTTGTTATCTATGTGGAAAGAATATAACACAACCCAACACACCTAGTTTGTTTACTAACCCATCGAATTCAAGATGCCAGAGAATTTCATGTTCATAATTCTTACTGTCTGGGGGAATAAAATTTTCTTGGATTAAAGTATCTAGATCATCTTTAGTATCTGAAATCTCATGAATTTGGACACTTTGATTTTATTTTGTTACTGTAATTTATTTTGGTTACGCTATAATGTTGTCTGAGGTGTTTTCTTGGTTAGATTCAACATTATAAAGAATGAAAGAATTGATATCAGAATGCATTGAATATAGGAAAGTTTTGAGGCCTCTCCTGTGTACTCACTACATACTTCATCAGAGTCTCTCTATACAATTTCTTAGGATGTCCAAAGACTGATATGGTAGCATATGACATGTCAAGTTGTAGAGATCCCTGGAGTTTGGCACCCCAAGATCTAGACAACAACATACCATACTTAGGTGGTATATCAACAACAACTATGTCCATAAGAATGGTCTTCGCAGGGTACTGCACTAGGGAAACACGCATGTCTTTTATAAGTACTAGGCACTTAACTTGGCTTGAATCGAAGGAAAATAGGTCTTTGTAGGGTCTAGCGATATCGAAGTTTAGCTTCTCCATAATGGATTTAGGCATAAGGTTGTGCGAAGCCCCAGAGTCTAGCATGGCATTATGTAGGATTTTATCGTGGATGTTAAGGCTAATGTAGAAGGGTGGTATCCCTCCTTCCACTAGTTTTCCATTAACATTAGGACCAAAAATTAACTCAGGTTGATCATCAAATAGGTTATCGGAGTCTTCATTTTCAAAGAAGTTTAAAGATTTTCTTATTTGAGATCTATAAGTTTCATGTTTAACCATTTCTATTAAAGAAACTAAGATTTTAAGTTTGGCCACCTCTACTCCCAAATTGAAAGGCAGAGGGGATTTTTCTGTTTGAACATCAGAAATTTTAGCAACAGGGTTCTGAGTAGTTTGTTCTTCTTTTTCATTGTTTGGAGTCTTTTTAATTGGATTTTCTAATACAATTTCTGGAGATTGTTCCATTGTTTCCTTGAGGGGAACTGAAGTGGAAGGTTGCTCATTAGAAGGTTGGTCGTTGGTTACATCCTCAATGATAGGACTAGGAGGATTTTTATTTGGTCTAGAAAGGATTTACAGAGTTTTTGTAACTGGAGGATTCTTATTTGTAGCTTTCACTTTCTTAGGCTGATTAGGTACTGCTTTCTTGTTTTGGTTTGGAACATCAATGTTCTTTTTTCTCCTCAAATTGTACTGTTTATGCACTTCGAAGATAGTAGAATCATACCCTTGTTTGTAGTTGAAATATTCTCCAGTTTGGGTCTGTAACTGCTAAAGCATGTATAATTCCTGATCATCTTGAGTCAGAAAGACAATTTCTTCTTCATCTAACCCCATTAGGTTGATTTGGGTGTGTAGCTCAGGGTCTTCTTGATGGGAAGTTTAGCATAATTCTCTTGGAAAGGTGGTCTAATGTTCTGATTAGGCCCATTTTTACCAGTGTTTTGGTTCTAGTTCTTCCTAAATTTTGGGTTCCTTACTGGAGGGGCATGTTGGCTATCCCAGTGAGGTTTCCTTTCGATGATTTCTATCTTGTCCATTAATTTTTCCATTCCTTTAGCTAAAGCATCCATTTTTTGATCAAAGGGTGAAGTTTCATCTTGCAGGGGTGTTCTTCTTTCGTTTCCAACTCTAGCTCTTTTGGATAGCATATTAGCTTCTACACTAACTCCAACACTTTGCATATCTTCTAGTGTAGGGGTATTCCTTTCTCTAAGTTGAAAAGCCATGTCAGTGTCAAATCCATCTGGAAAATTTATTAGAGCTGAGCTAGGTGGAGGCCTAATCAAGTGGTATGGCGTTATATACATTGTTGAATCTATTACAGTAATCCTGAATGGTTTCGTTTGGTCCCCTCTTAAGGTTTTCATACTTAGAAATAATTTGAAGAGGGCTCTTTTTCTTCTCCCACCTATTTAAAAATTGCTGGTAAAAAACATATAAAATATCTATACTATTAGGTGGTAAATATCTAAACCATGTTCTCACATCTCTAGTTAGAGCTTGGACATAAATTCTCATTTGGGCATCTCCTATGTCAATTTCATGCAGTTCAAAATAATCCATCATTTTCTTTGTGTGTTGTTGTGCAGTGTAAGTTCCAGTGCCATCGAATAAGGTAATTTTACTCTGATAATCTACTGGTAAGGCACCTTAAGGAGCAGGCATCACAAGGGGGGCATATCTGAGTGCCATATCTCTAAGTTGGATGGGATTGAGAACAGGAGTTGGGGTAACAGGGGGATTTGGGACAAAAGGGGGAATTGGGGTAACATGGGTAATGGGTATTTGAAGGGTAGTGATAGGTTGATGGGGGAGTGAATGTATGAATGGAGATGAGGGATGATCTTCAAAAGTGAGGGGAAATGATGGTGAGCTAAAAGAAGTTGAAGTAGTTTCAGAAAGTTCAAGGATTCTATAGAAGTAAGGGATGACTGAGGGGAATTTAGAAGGTATTGATTAATTGACAAGTTTTATCTTTGGACTTCAAGTTCAGCTATGAATTCTGGATCTAGAACTATGTCCTCAAGTTCACTCTGAAACTTGGTTCTAAATAGGGAATTGTGAAAATACTCGTCAAAAGGGAGGTCTTCTATGAATAACCACTCAATAGGGCAAGAATTGGATCTGAATAAAGGTCTTGGGCTTATTGAACTTTCTTGTCTTCTAATTGTTCTTGGAACAAGGTTGGGATTGTCAAATACAGGGGGGGATTTGGATCATGGTTGGCCCTGGTCGAGTGAGTTCTCCTTGAAGCCAAATTTCAAGATTTTTCTAATTATTTTCTTTTTTTATTAATTTTTGAAATAATTTCTAATAAACCCTTTAAGAGGCTTAAAAATAAAAATTTGAATTTCTCAAAGGTTTATTAAGGCTAGGGGTTTGAGTCCCTAGTATGGTCACCACTATGTTATCACTCAAATGTTTCCCTAGAAGTTATCAAAGAAGTAATAATCCAAGGTAACCACAAACCTAATTTTTTAGACTCAGGTTCTAGCCAACCTAAGTCCAGAGAGGGCTCTCACTTTATAATTTAACTTTGTTTTGGGTAGATTTCAGGCTAGTTATTACTGCTCATGATGTTTTGTTTTGATTGGGTGGTGGAATTACAAAAACAGATGGGCAGAACAAGTATTCAGGCCATTGGGCTATGGAGTCAATCAAAGGGTGGCTTAATCAGATCTAATCAATCACTAAAGTAAGAGTTCATAGGGTAGGCTAGCACAACAAAAAGCAAATCTACAGGTTCAAATAGATGAGGTAGTCCTAACCAGGGTAAAGGGCAGTGAAGAATCCTTAACCGGGATTAAGATGAAGAAAGGAAGGATGATCCATAGTGAAGGGAAATGAAGAATCCTTTACTATTGACTAAAGGGGGGGAATAACTATAGAAGTAAGGGAGAAATTAAGAATTCCCAGACCAAGATAGTTTATTAGAAAACATATAGAAAGTAAACAGTTAAAACAGAGAGCATTTAAGCTAATTCTGAGATATTATTCCTTGTTTACCTTTCAGATTTCATAAGAGACACATGTGAATATTTATAACATGAAGAGATAATACTTATTTGTTCCAAATGTGCACAAGAATCTAGTGAAATATCCTTAGCTTTATTTCATATCCAGCAATACCAATCCAGTCTTGAGAATAATAACTCCTTGGCTCAATATAAAATGTCTACAGAAATGTATTTTAATCCCCACTATTTACTTCATTTTGTGAAGTATTTATACAAAAATTGTTACAAAATATCTCATAACAATATGAGAATTATTCTAGGAATCAAAAATATCTTCAAGCATGAAGATAGAGACAGATGGAGAACTGTCTTCTTGCTGTCCCTTTTATTGTGACTGTGCTGGTTGTTGTAATTCGGATTTGGCTCTTTCAATTGCTTAATACTTATGTGCTAGATTCACTTTATGTCTTCTACCTATCAATACTATTTTCCTATTATACTTTGACTTTTGCTTTATCTGTTTTACCTGGTAGCCATGTTTTACCATATAGATTTACTATAGTAACTTCATAGTAAACCTGTTAGTTTTTTCCACCATTCATTGTCAGGTAATTTCATCCTTATCATCTTTCTGTATATCTCATCAGATTTTGTATACTTAGCAAAATTTGGCCTGTTGGGTAACAAGTGCTTTACCTCATGCTCTATGAAAAACAGATTTTCAAGACTATCATATAATACCTTTCCAGTGGGCAAAGATTTTACCCCTGAAGTACTAGCTTGGCTTCTAGCCAGCTTGTTTAGTCTTTCAATATAATCATCTTGAGTCATCAACTTGTCATGTATTACCGTAGGACTAGGAAATCCTTTTTCTCTTAAAATACCATACTTTGTCATAAATAATCAATGTCTGTTTGGATACTCTGGAATTTTTTCTCAAGATTGAGCATAAGTTTCCTCTTAGTGAGAACCTTCTTTATTTCTATGGTTGTTGTTATTCTATCTTCTATTTCCAGTTCATCAAGCGGATACTTGTTTTTTATGTTGAGGAATGTTATCAATTGGTTGGCTTATTCAGGCTTATCTCCTAATTCTTCCATTATTTTGCGGATTGCTTCTGTAGCTACCTTTACTAGTTCAGTCTATTCAAAAATAACTTGAATAGATGGCCAAACATCATTGATGGAGTCAATGATGTTGGCCCAAAGAATTTCCTTCATGTCTCCAAGTGGTTGTTGCAATCTCAAGTCCTTTTCAAGGACTTTTATTCTCTCTCCTATTCTTTGATTCTTTTGAGCTTCTTCTTTCTGTTGTATCTATGCAAGTTTGCAATTAGTTTCCAAAATTGACACTTGTTCTTTAAGTTTTTTGAGTTCAGTAGCCTAGATGGTTATTTCCTCCATGGCTTTTACCAATTCAGTTGTCTTTTCTATTGATGTCCCTACACTTGTTGATGTACTTGTAATTGGCAGAGCAGTAGCTGGTGGAACTGTTGGTGCTAATGAAGCAACCCAAATGGAGAGTATTGCTGTAGAAAATGTAGGAATTACAATATGAGGAGTGGTGGCCAACTCACTTTGTTTAGACTATATCAAATTATCAAGTTCTTTCTATGTTTCTTTTAGTTGTTCATTTAACTTAAGGACTAAGTCCATAAGATCTTCCTCCTTCCGAGTCTCCAATACTTCAACTGTCTAAGGATGATGCAAAAGAGGAATCTTGAGCTGCTTTTTCAGTGCAACAATGTCATAATTTTTCTTTTTAATAATCTTTTATGTAGCTTTCACATCTTTGGGGTCATGAGCTAATTCTATGAATACGTCCTCTAGGGACTTTATTATGGTATCTTTGGCCTGTGAAGAGGCCTTCTCTAACTCTAATTGAGCTAATATATTATTCAAGGAATTTTGGAGTTGGTGAGTTGCAATAGCTTTACTGGTCAAGGTGGAGTAGACCATTTCCCCAGTCTTCTTATGTAATTCTATTTGGTCAATAGGATGGATATCCTTTGCCAATACTTCAAAGTATGTTTTCAAATAATCTGCAATTGACCTAGGCTATTGTGTAGTGGGCTTCATAAAAGTCATCTGCCATTTTCCTTCTTTCACATCAAAGGTTGCAATTAGCCTTGTTTGATTTGTAGGAGCCATCTTTAGGTAACGTGCATAACTTTGGGCCTTCAATCTCTCATTCCTAGCCTTTATTTCTTTATATTTCTCTCTGATGTCTTGGCTCTGGCCAGTTGGAGTTCTAAAGGAGGATACTTCCACGCTCTTTTGCCTTTCTATCATTTGAGCCTGTGAGGTGGAAGGTGCTTGTGTACCTCTTGAGGGAGTGGTACGCCTGCTTTCTACACCTATAGTTCCTGCTGTTTCTTCAGAAAATTCTTGTTCTAAAAATGGGTTCAACCTTTGCCTCTTGACATAAGTTTTGGCAACAAGTCTACTAGAAGGAGTGGCCTCCTCTCTATCTATTTTAGGATTTCTCTCCTCATTTAAAGGAGTCTGTAAAATAGGAGGATTGCTCATGATATGTTTTGGTTGAGAAAGTTCTTCTGAAATCTCTCACTGTTCTGATTCCTCTGGCTGCTCTAATGGTTCTTACTCTTGAGGTCTTTCTTCTACTGTTTGCCCACTGTGTCCCTATGATTCCCTTTGAGATTGGGACTCTCCTGGCACCTGTACAAATGAATCTTCATCAAGTCTTCTTTCTAAATCTATCAATACATTATCGACAACAACTTCTATGCTATCTCGGTCTACCAAAGTGTTTTCCACCCATTTAAGTTGATTAGCATACTGTTCAATTTTAGGAATTCTGTGGTGGATACAAGGAGATAATTTGTTCTTTTGTCTCCTATTGCAAATGAAGTCTAAAGTGTCATATCTCTAGATAAAACTTTTTTTCCGTCTCAACCTGTCTACGAGAGTAGATGGACATAAAGGCTACAATATTTCATCAACAAATTCACTTATGGTTTGGTCTAACACACTAGATATCATTTCTATGATGTCTCGGCCAAGATCAGAGAATATAGTCCACATGTAAGGGGGACGGTCCTTTGGAGTGTAATTTTCTTCCCTAATGAAGTTCTGGAATAACCTAGCAAGTTTGATTGATGCGAGTGTAGGAAATCTGTTAAGCAAATCTCCAACAGAAAGAGGGGTCAGGCTTTGGCTTAGTTGTAATTGCATCATTTCATTTATGGAATCAATAATGATGGTAAACAATATAGAATGGTCTGAAGTCATCACTGCTCTCTGACTAGGGCTATAGTTCATGTGGCAGTAGTGGATAATCTCTGGGAAGATATGAACTCTGTGTTGGAATTATGATACAAGTGTTGTCCTTGATGGCAAGATGGCAGATTATAGTGCAGCAGATCAGTAGCAAAGAATTGATGATCAGATTACAAAGAATGAAGAAAGTTGAGTATACACGCAAGTTCACTATATACCAAGTCGCGTACAGAGGCAGGTTATACGCAGGTTCACTATGTACCAAGTCGTGTATATACACAGGTTCGCTATATACCAAGTAGGGTATACATGCAGGGTATACTCGCAAGTTCTATATATACAAAAATGCGTATACACGCGAGATTGTTGATCAAAAGTCACGTATGCGTATGCAAGCACTTCCATGCAAGGTAAAGCACGTATATGTTGGAAAACTTACCTTTGGTCCATGGCGGTTAGTCCTTGGAATTTGAACCTATGGTTTTTGGACCAGGGCTTCTCAACAGACGTGTTGATCCCTAGTATTGAGTTGATGGTATTGTTTTGTTATGGTTTTGGACCATGGTATTGAGCAAGGCCTAAGACTATAAAAGGAGAAGAAGATCATTAGGCAAAGGCATTGAGAAAGACTTGAATATCTGATGAAGGATGAGATCCAGTATGCATGTTATGGGTTGCTTGATCTAAGCTAAGGAGGGATCTCAAAAGTTGATGGAGAACAAGATCTAAGGATACATCGGGATCAAATGGTTTGAAATGAACTGTCTCTATATGATTGATTATGTTTATTCTAGATCCATATACTGACGCATGTAATGATCTGAACTGGGTTTGAAATTGCTGCAAGTCATGATTGAATATTTATAGATCTGTACGCGGGTTGACTTTTGAAAAAGCGCGTATGTACGCGGGTTTGGTTTGTCCAAGTAGCGTATGCACTTTAATGCTTGATTTTGATGATACAGTTGGTTTGAATAGTGTTGCAGAGTTTAGGATTCTGCTCTGTGTTTCGGTGACTGCTTTTTGTTGACAGTGTTCAGGGTTTCAGTATTGGGTATTGATGTTGCTAAGTGTTTGTGAGCTTCAATGATATTGATGGGTCCAGTATGAAAATTGGATGAAACGTGGCCTTCAGATTATGTATTGTGCTTCAGTGTATCCAATATGAAAATTGATGAAACAAGGTACCTGGAGGAGAGAAGATTGTAGGTCAGCACCTACGTACTAGTATCTAAGCTAGTACAAGAGCTAAAGGAAATCTTTGGAGCATTGTAGCAGGTAGTAGCCTGCGTACTAGTAAATGGATCGGCTAGTACAAGAGCAAAGGGGGTTGTAGCTCCCGTACTGGTATAAGGCTGCACCAGTACAAAATATTGTAAAAGGATTTTCTTATTAAGAAGAAGATTGAGATGACTTGCAGCATGTGGTTTTCTCCCGCATTGGGTTTCCACCTTATATCATGGTGTTCATGTGTGTGCCTTATGTGTGATGATCTATTCTATGTTACTGCATCTGTTAACTGATAATATGGTTGATAATGTTCTAATGCACTCATTGAATATCAATTAACTTAATCATAAGAAGTTGTGGAAGTAGCATATATGAATCTGGTTATGGAAATGAAAAAGTTTTATTAATGTGATAATACTGATTCACCCCCCCTCTCAGTATTATTTCCAACACCAAATTCAAAAATTCCACTTGGATTGGAAAGTAGACAGGACAGGCTTTCCAACAAGCACACTTGGGCACATTTTGGACTCTTGCAAGGGCCTCAAAAAAGGCTCCAAAGTGGCACGGCGCATATAGAAAGTGGCGCGGTGCATATAGGAAAAAAGGCCCAATTTACCTCTGTTTCGCGAAATTTTGATTCACAACTTCTCCAAAGTGGGCCTGCTCATCTACACTTCACTTTTTCGGCACCTAAGGTGGAATTTAAAGTATTTTCACTCCATATTGGCTTCTATCCAAGTGGCAAAGGAAGGCAAATAGTCACCCAAGCCATTTGTCATGTTTGCAATGGTGCACCTGTAGCTAATGGTTGGCTTTCCACCTCCATTTTGTAATGATTCAAGTAACTCCCCAACCCTTGGGCGTTCTATCTCTTCATGGAACATTCTATATATTGTATGCAAACTATTAGCAAAGTGTTGGTTGGCTTGTAACTTCTGGGAGACTGTGGGAAAGAAACTATGTTTCTCCATTGTATATTTTTACAGAGGATTAATGAAAGGCATTGACTCTGTTTCATGAGATTCATGTGGTTGTGAGTGTAGCAAATGTGTCTCTTATGTTTCATATGTATTTTGTTATGTTTCATAGTTCATTTCATATTCATCTCCAGTGAAATTTCCTAAGTTAGATAACGTAGAATTCAGTTTTATTGCTCTGCCTGTGGGAAAATTTCATGTTCAGTGTTTTTCTTCTGTTGAAAAGGATTCATGTTGCCCCTGCCCTTTTCACCCTCCTAAGCAATCTCTCCATTCCACACTTTCTCAAACGAAATTGCTAGACTTTTTGCCTGTCTTGCCTCAGGAAGTAATCTGTGCCTTTGTATTAAATTCTCTGTTCATTGTGGTCCATTGGTTCCATACCATCCCAGAAACACAGTCATTCATAAAAATCACTTCTTGTATCCATTTTCACTTACTAGCCTAAGATCAATATTTCACAGTAAGTCATCTCGGACCATATCATTTTAAGTATCCAATGAGCGTGACTCGGAGAGAGCCCTCTCCTGTTCTAGTAGGGCTAGCTACCAGACTAAGCGTGGTTTTTGGTTGCCCTGAATTTTGCCTTCCTTCAGCCTAAGGCAGATTTAGGTGCTAACAATATCTCAAACAACTTTGAAAAGGTTTGTCTTCACACATGTATATGGGAAAGGTCTACAGTACATGAAAAACATGGCAGTCTAATATATTTTTGTGTAATCAAAGAAGGACAGTAGGGATAATTGATTTCGAATATCCTTGTGGAGACCAAAAGCAGAAAAACAGGGGCAGTTTCCTACTTTCCAGGAGCAGTAAAGATATGAGACATTAAGGGCCAGCAAGGAGTTTAAAACATCCACCAAAGCTAAACTGAAGAAGACCATTTTTCAAAGAACGAGTTTGGTTTATAATAAATGCTATTACCAACATGATGTGGAGTTATACTCCTAATTGTCTTAGGTCTCTAGGACTGCTAGTTAGCTGTCATTTGCATTTAATAGTTAGTTTTAAGTATTAATACGTGTCATATTAGGAATAATTCGAGTTCCCCTCATGCTGGAGGAGGAATCTCTGTTATGTAAAGAGCTCTATATATAGCAAAACATCTGATGTGCAAAGGGTTGGAAAATTATTCAGAAAAGCTCTCATATTGTGCTTTGTGTAAAGACTCTGTTTTTAGTAATACAGTATTTGGCTTTGCTTCTCAGGAATCAGAAGGAATTCAATGTTTTGAATGTATTGTATTGTCTTCTTCCTGTTATCTACAATGGTATGAATGTGTGATTACTTAGAAATCACTAACAGTGCTCTAATTTCCTTCATACGTTTGTAAACTTTATTGGTCCTATGTGTATCTAGTGTATTCTACATATGTTGGATTCTAAATGCCCTAACTTCTATGTAAAGCTAACCTTACTGTCAATATTGAAGCATATCTAACTCCATAAGCCCAATGCATATTTTCTAAATGTGTTTCAACCTTTAACACTCGTTCATTTGTTTAGAAGAGTTGGCCATCTTATTCATTATCCAAATCTTTAATCTTGTGAGAGATCCCTCTCAAGTTGGGGAGGCTAAGCCTCAACCTAAAGTAGGTTTGAAAGAGTTAGACAAGGCCTGCCTGGTCAGCAGCCTATCTAGGTTAGGTTTTGTGATAACATTTTGGTGCGTCTGCCAGGAGCCTGAAGATTAATTATTCCCGATATCAAGAGACTAAACTTCTGAAGGCAGCAGGAGCTCAGAAGACTTTTCGAGGCTGCAATCTACCTTGGTGACTCCATACATTTGCAAAAGTTTAAAAAGTGGCTTCGAGAGGGAGATATACACGGAGTAATCCTGACCCAGATCCACCTACTCCTGTGGACAATCCAAACACCATTTCAAGGAGCAGACAAAGATTTACTGGAACACCAGGTACTCCATCTTATTCAAAATCTTTGCTCTCTGAATTTTCAAGAAGTCCTAAGGACAAAATAGTTGATGACAAAATTCATGAGGTTTTGTTTAGATCAGAAAATGAAGAAGAACTCATTGGAATTATTTTAGATTTGCAAAAAAGAGGGATTGATACTTCATCTTTAGTGTCACAAAAAGATAAAGAGGAATTTTGGGAAGTGGTTACTTCTAAATTATTGTTCGAAAAGGAAGACTTAGATAAACTCAAAGAGCTTGATCCTTTTGAAGTCTTACTTAAATCCAAAGCCGGTTTACCACTTCCAAATTGGAGTACATTTGCCACTGGTTTGCAAAGCCCAAGTAGTCCTTTTCATATCAGTACCTCATCCTCAGCTTCTGTAAGTCCTAGCAGTTCTCAAAAACCAAGCAATCCACCTCATATCAGTGTTGTTCCTTCTATATCTTCAGTACCTATCATCACTGCTCCTCCCTTAGTCATGGTCGTACCTGCTAGGTATGCTCCACTAGCACTCCATGCTGTTTTGCATGACCTTCCGAGCAAATATGCTGCAAGAATTCCAACATGGGGTGGTGATGAAGAAATCATAGCAGAAGAACATGTAGACAAATTCAATGATTTTTCTGACAGAGAGGAAGTTGATGATGAAGATGTGAAGCTGGGATTATTTGCACAAACCTTTGTCAGGGAAGTTAGAAAATGGTTTAAAGCCCTTCCAGCTGGAAGCATTCATAATTGGGTAGAGTTTGAAGACAACTTTCTGAGGAAGTGGGGAAATAGAACTAATCTGGTTCAAGCTCTTACTAAATATAATAATCTTAGAAGGGCACCCGATGAAACCGTTCAAAACTTCTCCAAGAGGTTTAACAAAGTGTTTAATTCCATCCCAGTCCATTTGAAACCTCCTGAAGCCTTGGCACAACTGAGATACACCGAAGCATTTGATTCTGACTTCTATTTGTTGCTCAGAGAAAGAGACTCTGCTACACTTGCTGAGATGAAAAACGATGCAATTAAAGTAGAGGTAAACATGGTTGCTACTAAAAAATCAAAGATGGGAAAAGCCAAACTGAAAGAAGAAGAGAAACCTTCCTCTTCAGCTCCAGAAGATAAAATTGATCAATGATGAAGACCATGGAAAAGCTGATGGATAGGTTGGCTCTTGGAAATACTTTTGTTCCTCCTGTGCAACAAGAGCCCCAATTTAGAAATCCTCAGTTTAGGAGACCTCAAAACCAACAAAGACCAAGGGAAAATAGGAATCAACAGCCTGATCCTCCAGTAAGACCCCCTTTCTAGCAGAACTTAGTTGATGAAGAAGATCAACCAAAAGTGCCTGAAGAATCCATCCATTGTCTTGATGAAGTAGTGTCAGGAGTTTCCTTGACTAAGGAAGAACATGATAAGTCCAGCATGACCAAACAAGGAGAGGAGCCTTCAAACTATTTAAAGGGTTATCAACATGCTATCTTTGAAATGAAAAAACAGTACAACCTTAGGAATAGAAATGTGCCAATCACAACAAGCAAAGCACAGCCCAAGAAGGATGCTTCGAAGGCTGTTGAAGACAAGAAGGACAACCTAAAGGCTGCTGAGGGTAAAGTTGATTCTCCATCTGGTAAAGGGGATATTCAAACTCCATCTCCTACTAAAGAAATTGAGAAAATTGTTTCTGTTTTTAACCTTGAGAATGAAATTGCGAAAATTAAAATATCAGTCCCTTTTAGTGAAATCCTCAAGGTGGAAAAATATAGAAGTAAGATTGTAGAGATGCTTAATTCACAGCCAGGAGTGGCTGATACCTTAAATGTACAAGAGGATAATCCTATTATTTACTTGGGTCCAAGACTTGAAGATGATCAAAATGAAGAATTTCCTCCTTTCTACATAAGCATTAGTATTCATGATATGACCTTACATAATGCTATGTTAGATTCAGGGGCCTATCATAATCTTATGCCCAAGGTAATCATGGAATGGTTGGGGTTGCAGGTAACCAGACCATATAAGGATTTATTCTCTTTTGATTCAAAAAGAGTTTAATGCATTGGTTTGATTAAAGATGTTGTTGTGGGGCTAACACAAATTCCAGCAAAGACAATTGTCATGGACATTGTTGTGGCCGACATTCCACCTAAGTTTGGGATGCTACTTTCAAGATTGTGGGTAGCAAAGATCAAAGGCACGATGCAGATGGACCTTACCTATGCTACTATCCCTATTTTTGGTGAGTAAAGGAGATTGTATCGAGAGACCAGAATGGCTTATATGGTAAGCAGCAAAGACAAACCTCAAAATTCTCCTATTTATTCATTTGATATTGGGCTTGTATCAGCCATCCTTTTCAATGAGTCAGTTGGAGATGAATCAAAGGAGATGCTTTCAAAAAATCAATACCAAGGAAATCAGCAAGAAGATGAAAAGCAGACAATGAGCTGGTGGTCATTGTACTTTGATGGATCAACAGGAAGAGAAGGGGTAGGAGCTGGAATTTGGATCATAAGTCCAAATGATGAAAGTAAGTTTTTCTCCTACAAACTAAACTTTGATTGCACTAATAATATGGCTGAATACGAATCTCTAAGTTTGGGCTTAGAAGCTTTGTTAAAGTTGAAGGCTAGAAACATTAATGTTTTTGGAGATTCTGAATTGGTGATTAAATAAGTGGAAGGTGCTTATCAAACCAAGGATGTAAGGATGAGAGCATACATAATTTTAGTGTTAGATATGTTGGAAAAGTTTCAGGATTATTCCTTCACTATCAAAACTAGAGACCAAAACTCTATTGCAGACTCCCTTGCTATTTCCGCCAGTCTATTTATTATTCCTATGTACTCTTCTGGAAAATATGAGGTCGAGGTTCGTCATCGACCAGCTATACCAGATAATATCACTAATTAGCAGGCCTTTGAAGATGATCAGCAGGTAAAAAATTTCATTGAGTTAAAAGAAGAGTTTGAGAGCACTCAAATGGATCAACAAAATATGTTTGTGGAGTCAAATGAAAAATCTGAAGTCTTACAATTAAAAAATAATTTAATACCTAAGGGTCTCATTCCTCTTGAGAAATTGTTTGATTAAAATGATGTGTTCAAAGCTCCAAAATTACAGGTTGATGAGGAGGAAGTAGAGAGCTGCAATTTAGGGGATTCAGTTGTACCTAAGATGGTTAAGATTTCGAAATTTCTTTCAGCTGATATGAAAGCTAAATATGTCAAGATGATGAAAAAGTTTATTGATGTTTTTGCATGGAGCTATGCTGATTTGAAACAATATGATTCTTCTATTATCCAGCATACCATTCCTATTAAGGAGAATGAGAAACCTTTCAAACAGAAGTTAAGAAGAATTAATCCTCTTCTCATGCCATTGATTGAAAAGGAAGTTAAGAAACTCTTTGATGCTAAAATCATTGTTCCAATCAGATTCTCAAATTGGCTTTCTAATTTGGTTCCAGTTAGAAAGAAGAATGGAGAAATCAGGATTTGTATAGACTTCAGAAATTTGAATAAAGCTTCATTGAAAGATAACTATCCTCTTCCCAAGATGGATTTAATTCTGCAAAATATTGTTGGTTCGCAAAGGATGTCTATGCTTGATGGTTTCTCAGGGTACAATTAGATTCTTGTACATCCAGATGATCAAGAGAAGACAGCCTTCACAATGCCATGGGGAATGCTCATGTACACCAAGATGCCTTTCGGTCTCATGAATGCAGGGGCCACTTTCCAAAGAGCAATGGATATTGCCTTTGCTGAAGAAAATGACAAATCAGTGGTTGTTTATCTCGATGATATCATAGTTTTTTCAAAGAGAGAGTAAGACCATTTGAAACACCTTGAAAGAATTTTGCTCAAATGTAGAAGGTTTGGTATTTCTCTTAACCCCACTAAAAGTATCTTTGCTTTAACATCAGGAAAACTTCTTGGTCATATCATTTCTAAAGAAGGAATTAGGATTGATCCTAATAGAGTGATTGCAATTCAAAAGCTAGATCTGCCAAGAAGTAGGAAAGAGATTCAATCCTTTCTTGGAAAAGTGAATTTTGTTAGACGCTTTATCCCTAACTTTGCTGAGGTTGTCAAGAATATAACAAAGATGTTGAAGAAAGGAGTGGACTTCAAGTGGACAGTTGAAGCAAAGAAATCTTTTGAGGAAATCAAGAAGGCACTTACACAAGCACCAATACTTATCAGCCCTGATTTTACCAAGGAATTTCTTATTTTTACATTTGTTTCTGAGGATATAATTGCTAGAGTTTTGCTACAAAAGGGAAATCAAGGTGCTGAACAACCTATTTCTTTCTTTAGCAAGACATTAGCAAATGCTGAACTGAAGTACAATATCCTAGAGAAGCAAGCTTACGCCTTAGTGAAAGCCATAAAGGATTTCAGAATCTACATCTATGTTCCAAATGTTGTAATAAAGGATATCTTGACACAAGCTGATCCAAATGGAAAAAGGGGAAAATGGATAGCAAAATTGTTAGAGTATGACATTGATATCAAACCCACCAAATTGTTGAAGGGTCAAGGCTTGGCAAAGCTACTGACTCAGACAAATCTGGACTGTCTTGACATTAATTTGAGTGCAGAGATCTCAGAAATTTCTGAAAGTGAGGATGAATTGGTCCAAATAAATGAAAAATTCTTGGTTTCAGAATGGTACAAGGATGTAGCTTTTGTTCTACAGCGTAATAAAGCCCCTTCCAATCTTTCAAAGTCCAAAGCTCGGTTTGTCAAGTTGAAATCTTTAAGATATTTTGTATATGACCAAAACTTGTTTTGGAAAGATGCGGGAGGGATTTTGTTAAATTGTCTCCTTGAAGAAGAAGCTGATAAAGTAGTTGATGAATTTCATAAAGGAGATTGTGGAGGGCACCATTATTGGAAAGCTACTACAAACAAAATCTTAAGAGCTAGATATTTTTGGCCAACTATGTTCATAGACATTTACAGAAGGGTGGCTACATGTCATGAATGTCAAATATTTGAGGGAAAGAGGAAACTTGTGCCTTTACCTTTGGTTCCCATATATGTTGAAGCGCCCTTCCAGCAATGGGGATTGGATTTTATTGGGGAAATTCATCATCCCTCATCAGGACAACATCGTTGGATTCTCACAGCCATGGATTATTTCACCAAATGGATAGAGGCGATTCCAACAAGGCAAGCTAATGATTCAGTGATTATCTCTTTCCTAGAAAATAATATGTTGTCTAGATTTGGTTGTCCAGTGAAGATTATAACTGACAATGCTCAAGCTTTTAAGTCCAAGAAAATGATTAATTTTTGTCACCAATACCACATCACTCTTGGACACTCTACTGCTTACTATCCACAAGGAAATGGTCTTGCTGAATCATCAAACAAAAGCATTGTAAGGATTATTCAGAAGGTGCTACAAGAAAACAAGAAAGCTTGGCATTTGAAATTGAAGTATGCTTTATGGGCTGACCGGATTTGTATGAAGAGATCTATTGGCACCTCACCATATGAGTTAGTGTACGGTGCTGAAGCTATATTTCCAACATCACTTGGAGTACCTGTAATGAAACTAATTCAAGGACTAGAAGAGGAACCAAACATTGTACAAAGGAGAATCAATCAACTGATATCCCTACAGGAGAAGAGGAATGAGGTATATGACAGTCATCAACACAATCAGAACAGAATCAAGAATACGTTTGATAAAAAGATCAAGGAAGTTACTTTTCAGATCCATGACAGAGTGCTGAAATGGGATGCTAGAATCGAAGAAAAGGGTAAGCATAGTAAGTTTGAAAATTTGTGGAAAGGCCCATATCAAATTGTTGCTTTCCATGGAAACAACACTTACATTTTGCAAGAAATTGATGGAGAACCATATGCTGGAGGACCTGTTAATGGCAGGTTCCTAAAGCATTATCATTGTTGAAATACTATCAGTTTCTCATAACATTGTATATATCCGTTTTATCAGTTTTTCTTTTTGTTGTAAATAATGATAAGCTGAAATAGAAGGCTTAAGCCCAAGGTGAATGCCCAAGAAGCTCAAAGGGGATGCTTGTCAAACAAATTTCTGTTTATCATTAAAGGATAAGGTACTAGACCTGCGAGTTCTTAGTGTACTACAGGAGCACACTATCCCAAGTGGAGCCACTGTTATCACTTAAGAAACAATTCCTAAATTGTTCACATTAGTTTTATTGTGAAGGTTAGGTGTTAGTCTTGGTTTAGTCCTTCCATGTTTTAGTGTCTAAGTCCTAGGAGTCTTGGTGGTATGGTTAAATAAAGGTCAACAATCCGTTCTCATTCATCATTGGTCTCATAACTCAGATAGATTCCATGTATCAAATTTGTTTTAAGGTTCTTATGTGTTATGAAACTGTCTAGGAGTTTTCGTAGTGCAAAAACCCAGTCTAGGTGTTTTCGTAGCGCAAAACCTAGATTTTGCACTGGCTGCGCTACGAAATCAAGGATTCGTGCAGATCCATGGAAAATCTCATCCAGCTGTAAAATCTATCAAAATCCATTATCTTTACATCATGAGTTGTCAGTCCATACACTTCACCTATCACATTCAACCACTTATCCTCATCATTAGGGTCGTTAAATGTCTTCGTACGCTCAGATTGCAAGTTTCAAAAAGAAGCCAAGTAATCACAGTCATAATTATGTTTGTGTTCATGCATGAGGAGAAAATTGTCAAGCGTTCAATTTGAATTTCTTGAAGATCAAGCGAGGCAGTTTTCAAGGGAGGCAACTTTCAAGAGAGGCAGTGATCGAAGATTGAGACAGTGCCAGTCTTTCAAATTTTCATTCCGCTGGAATTTCATGGAGGGGTCTGCAGAAAGAAAAGAGCAAGGCAAATGTTTGAGGAATGAACCTGAGGGTATAGATAGCATCCTAAAGAATAATGAAGTTGAACAAGCCTTCAAACAGGTTGGCTATTGGAAGTTTTGTGAAAAACTTCAAGGAGGCCATATGCAAGTAACTAGGGAATTTGCTTTAAATTTCACAGGACTGAATTCAAAAGTTGGGGTGCTTGAATTGTCAATCTCTCCAGAGGTTATATCTACAGTCACTGAGATTCCAAGGGGACAGGAAATATGGGTTAAAAATTTCAAGTTTCATATGACCCCTTGTAAGGAATTTCCGAAACCGGAGTTCATTGATTCAAACTTAAACAAGTCAGTGCCCAAAAGTTTTTTCAAAGACTCGTATGCTAATCTACTTACCTATATACAGAGGTACTTCACCTGCGAAGGGAGGTACCATAAGGTGTATTCTTATGACTTCAAGCTTCTGCTTCATTTCACTGGGAAGATATCACTTGATTTGCCTTTCTACTTGTTTTGTAGCCTAGTAAATATGTGTTACAAGGTTCAGCTAAAGAAGGAAGCCTGTGAGACCTCGTTGTTTCATCACGACTTAGTCAAATTGATCGTTTTGAATGAGCTCCAGAAAGTAGATAGGGAATGGTCCATGTTCATGTTTATGTCTGGCTTCAAGAATGAAATTGGTCTCAGCCCTCAGGCTACCAAGGGTTCTCCACCAGTAGCTGGTCATCGTGCAGAAACAAGATCCAGGAGATTTGTAAAATTGAAGGCTAGGAAATAGGTAAAGGAGCCCACCAGACCACTGGTAATCCAAGACACACCCCAACAGTCCCAGAAAGAGAAAACTCAGATCAAAGAGGGTGTACATGAACCATCTACAGGTGAAGTAGTCCAGAGAAGAATAACCAGGAGCCAGTTAGCTAAAGAAAAAGGTAAGACAGTGGCTACCGAGGAAAGTCCAGTTTCAAAGGGAATTCTGAATGACTTGCTGTAAGCTATTGATATTGAAGAATATCCTCTGGTTCAAGCAAACTTGATAGAATCAGGTAAAGACAAAACCAAAAAGATCAAAGCCTTGAAAAATCTCAAATTTGATGATCAGTTTTCTAAATTTGTCTTTAAGACAAGAAGACCTGTGACGAGGTATTCAAAGCAGGTACCAGAGACGCTGCCACAAGCAAGTGAAATAGAGGAGATAGTAAAATCTCATGAAGGACTGGTTACTTCATCAGAAACATCATCTCAACTGCATAAAAACGATAGTGGTAAGGCAGCTATCTCTCAAGAGGAATGTAGTGTTCAAGAGTTAAAGAAGAAATTGGAATTAGCAAATCTTGAAATTGCCAAATTGAAGAAAATATCAAGGAAACATGCACTCAAGGAATCTCATTTTAATAAAATGGAGCATCTGTGGGAAGACAAAACGATTTCAATACCCGAGGTGGTCAACTGTCATGCTCAATACTACACCTAGTCAGTCCCTGCAATAAAGGAAGCGAAATACATTAGAAAAATCAATACAAAACTGAGATCTGGGATCAGAATTATGAAGAGGAAAATCGAGGTTTTGAAGATACAACTAAGCCAGCGAGAAGGACTTCCTTAGCCAATAAAAATCACACAGCAAGTAAGGTTAAGTCCTAAATTTTGATAATTTACCTTTTTGAATTTTTCCATGAAGAATGTTATCTCTGCATTCAGTTTTGAACAATTTCAGGGTAGATGAAAAAGACAATTCAAGAAAAAGAAAGCTCAAGACAGTCAAATTTTGGCATTAAAACTATGTTTTTGTGATTACACAACAGTTTCGTAGCGCGCTAAGAAACTACTATAGATGATGCCTAATGCAAAGCAGTTTCGTAGCGTGCTACGAAACTGCTGTAGCTGCATATTATAACTCGGTTGACCAATTTTGAGTGACCAAGGGGAAATCTTTTGGAAAGAGAATTTCAGAAAAGGATCATTTACAAAGTGCAAGCATCTAGGAAGGGCAAACCAAGCAGAGGAAAGATATATATGAACTCTAAGCTATTTGTTATAAAAATGATCACAGCTAGTATTGTTCATGATATCTCAAACAACTTTGAAAATATTTTTCTTCACACATGTATATGGGAAAGGTCTATAGTACATGAAAAACATGGCATTCCAATACATTTTTGTGTAATCAAAGAAGGACAGCAGGGATAATTGATTTCGAATATCCTTGTGGAGACCGAAAGCAGAAAAACAGGGGCAGTTTCCTACTTTCCAGGAGCAGTAAAGAGATGAGACATTAAGGGCCAACAAGGAGTTTAAAACATCCACCAAAGCTAAACTGAAGAAGACCATTTGTCAGAGAACAATTTTGGTTTATAACAAATGCTATTACCAACATGATGTGGAGTTATACTCCTAATTGTCTTAGGTCTCTAGGACTACTAGTTAGCTATCATTTGCATTTAATAGTTAGTTTTAAGTATCAATAGGTGTCATAGTAGGAAGAATTTGAGTTCCCCTCATGCTGGAGGAGGAATCTCAGTTATGTAAAGAGCTCTATATATAGCAGAACATCTGATGTACAAAGGGTTAGAAAATTATTCAGAAAAGCTCTCATATTGTGCTTTTTGTAAAGACTCTGTTTTTAGTAATACAATATTTGGCTTTGCTTCTCAGTAATCAAAAGGAATTCAATGTTTTGAATGTCTTGTATTGTCTTCTCCTGTTATCTATAGTGGTATGAATGTGTGATTACTTAGAAATCACTAACAGTGCTCTAATTTCCTTCATGCATTTGTAAACTGTATTGGTCCTATGTGTATCTGGTGTATTCTACATATGTTGGATTCTAAATGCCCTGACTTCTATGTAAAGCTAACCTTACTGTCAATACTAAAGCATATCTGACTCCATAAGCCCAATGCATATTTTCTAAATGTTTTTCAACCTTTAACACTCGTTCATTTGTTTAGAAGAGTTATCCATCTTATTCATTATCCAAATATTTAATCTTGTGAGAGAGCCCTCTTAGGTTGGGGAGGCTAAGCCTCAGCCTAAAGTAGTTTTGAAAGAGTTACACAAGGTCTACCTAGTCAACAGCCTATCTGGGTTAGGTTTTGTGATAACATGATGCATAGATTAAAGATCAACATATGATGAATTAACTGAATCATAAGTTTGCAGGATATATGCTAGTTGCCTTAAATACAATTGCATATACATGCAAGTTCCATTAACTGAGGTAGTGTATATGAATCTGATTATGGAAATGAAATATAATTGACTTGCTAATACTAATTCCCCCCCCCCCCCCCTCTCAGTATTATTTCCAACAAGGTAATTATTTTAAAACACTATAAAATGATTCAGTAAGAAGTGAATCATATGTTGGATATGCTCAACATCCTCAATGTTGCTATTATTTTTGATTACCAGTGAAGTTATTTTGACTGTACACACACTACTCGGTTAATACAATTCTCTTTTTTGTTACACCTTCAGGACAAGAATTGGTGTTTGATTAGTAAATTCTCTGATTTTTTCATCTCTCATGCACCTCAGGAGATCCCTATTGAGTACAAGTTTATATTAGTTTTCATTATGTTTATTTTTTGCAAGATAGATTAGTTTCCTATATGTTAACTTTTTGCAAGGTTTCTTCCAAGTAATTCATTTAAATTCTCTATTTTTTTATTTTTTATACACACTATCTTTTACTCATTCAATTCTTGTTCTTTTGTGGTGTTGAGGCCTCGAAAATCATTGCATCAACACAAGGGGAAAGCTACCCGGTTCGGACCTTAAGGCAGCTCCTTTTCCGTTTAAGTAGTGGCTTTGACTAGACATAATGGGACCCGTTTCCCAATGAGGGTGATTGAGTGGATATATAATGCTTATAGTGGAGTGAAATAGATGGATTTTCATAAATGAATTAAATGGGAAACATAGACATTAATCTATTCTATAACCCGAGATTGTTTAACATTCATCTAGATGCGATCTACAATAATTTTCCATAGTCAATGACAATATAGATTGATCAAACACTAATGGAAATGAAAATATTTAAAGATGATTATTATGATTAAATAGTTAATCAGAATAATACGTATAGTTCATATCACATTTAAAAAAAATGAAAATTTCTTAACAAATATTTCAAAAACATCAATGGCAACATGATCAAAAGTGAATACATGTAACACTATTCTTTTTGAAATATCATGTAATAAAAAATTTGCAGAGATAAATTCACTATTTATTTCATGAACAAAATAGAGGCACAAAGATAGAAATACTAGATGCGTGTTTCCTTAGCTCACAAAGGAAATAACAACAGTTTAATACTTCTCACAAAGACATTTCCAGGAGTACAGTAGTGCAACTTCTCAAAATCCTTTATTGAAAATTCATAAAACCATGTTCCAATCTTTCTATTCAAAAAGCATGAAAGTATAGTAGTGCAAGCTTTCATAAGCCTTTCTTCATAAAATTTAGGACCTTTATTTCCTACAGTAGCTAAGCTGAAATAGAAAAAACAACTCTAATCTATTGTGTAGGGCATTGAGGGCATTAAACAGATCCCTTCAATTTTTTTTAAAGAAAATAGTATTTGGTAGTGGTTTCTTGCAAAGGATTTGTTGTCATCATCAGCGTCATTCATTCCATCAAATTCTTTGGATTCTTATGTGTCTTTTTTAAAGTGATCTTCCATTGATCAACATAATTGTCTCTCTCTGTTATGGACCTGAACACGGAAAACAAGGATTGATAAGATAAACATGAATTATATGATAAACAAATTTTATTTGAAACAAATCACTATTGTAGGAAATTAGGAAAATGTAGAGCGCAATAAATTTGACAGAGATCATGGAGAGGAATGCGGAGTTTTACGGCTTATCGCAATCGAATATCATAGCTTGGGGAAAATCATAAAACAGTTGTAGTCAGCATAGAACCAGGGGAAAAAATTTAGAGCAATCGCAATTGGCTTGGAGCAAGAGTATTTCATATCAAATCCAAAAGGGGCCTTTTTAAAAATTGCATCACAATCAGCATTTAGAATGGTGGATGGCTTGTTATAAACTGTATCCTTTTAAAATTTACAATTTCCATGGATGTGAGGTATGTATGAGTTGGATTGTATAATCCCATCGGGTTTGGTATAATCACAAATTATGATCAACTGGGGTGAAAGGTTTATTATAGGTTGTGTCCCTTTAAATTTTGTGATTGCACGATCCTGGGATGACATTAGGGATGATTTCATAGTGATGTCAGGGATGATGTGGCAGATGATGTTGATTTGACATGGTCGGAGACATGACAATGACATGGCATCTTACATGGAGGATGAAGTGGATCTGACGTCACTGCTGACGTCATATTGCAATTAGTGATGGGGAAAATATCGCAATCAGCAAAGGGAATGGTTCTTGTGATAGTTCTAGACACGGGATTTAAATGAAATGAAGTGGCAATTCCCTCGGGTCCAAGCGTATCGCAATCGGCTAAGAGAGGAAGTAGGAGACAAGACCTTTAGATTCATGCAATTGCGATATATGCCTCTAAACGTGATATAAATATAAAGCATAGTGAATAATACTCGCGGGTCCGATCTAATCGAAATCGGCTAAGGTAATGGGGTATAGAATTAAGCCTTTGTAAATTCCATGGTGTGTTTTGCGATACGATTTAGTGATGTGGCCTTGTGGGTCCTGACAGTCTTGGATTAATGTTTTTGTGCGTCTTTTCTCTGTTAAGAATATTTAGAACTATAACCCATTTCCTTTATATTTTTGTTGAGAGAAATGTTCCCCTAGGGCTTTTGGGTTGAAACCCTAGCAGACTGAAAGTTATCTATAAAGAGAAAAACACATTCACACAGCATTATGCTATTATAAGCAAATTCTATAGTAAGAGGGGCGTACCTTAGGTCCTACATTTGAGAAGGTCCTTTAGGGTCCAAACCCTTCTTCAAGTCCCTTTCGCTCCTTTGTCCTGCAAAACAACCAATTCCAAAGAACACAGCAGTATATGGACAAAGACTTATAAAGAAATCATCTTCATGTTATAAAGGAAGATAGTTAGTTATGAACTTTAAACAACCATTCACATATGAATTCCAACATGAATATCATAAACATAAAGAGTATTTATATCAGGAACCAAGACGTGTTTCTTTATTATAGACAAATAGAATGTAAAAAAGGAATATTTTCACCTGAGTAACCTTTCGCAGGCTCCAAGCAAAGCTTCCTTCCAGATCCGTCTAGCCTCAAGCCTTTAGCATATCTCCTTCCATGACTCACTCCATGATTTCATAACTAGTGGATGAACATCAACACACAAGGAAACAAGGGTTTCCTGTACAAATGGGGGAAGTGCAGAAGGCACAAGGGTCTTTAGGCCTGGTCAGGGGAAAAATCTCAGTATAATAACCTTTCTCTCTCTTCTCTCCACCCTTAGGCCTTCCCTTTGAGGTCTTTTTATACCTCTCCCAAAGTAGTTTTTTAGTTGTGAGTTGGTTGGGAACAGCTGGGCCACGGGCACTAAGAGGTGATCAACAGGTAAAACCCGCGATCTCCGCCCGAAATTAAGGAGTTTTATATTTTTTTAAGTGTTTTAATACATATACGCGGGTTGGGTAATTCCTACCCGCGTATACACGCGTTTAACTCAGGGCAATGTCGCGTATAAGGGATAAAACACTGTTTTTTAAATTTTGGACCAGGTCTAGACGGAGGGGTTGCCCTAGGCCATGAGTGCAGCATCACAAACCATAAGAGTGAGATTTGGAGCTATAACAGATGCCCCCTAATCCATGAGGTCAGAAGGGGTACATGATGGCTGAAATGTATTAAGCAAGCACATGGAAAGGAAATCTGTCAAAAACCGAGGAGGACTTCGCCAGAATTCAGCCTGCCAAGCCACAAAAGGAGATCAGAAAGAAACATTATCTGAGGTGGGCATACCCATGCTCAGAGAAAGCAAAACATGTCCGCATATCAAGTACAAGCAGATCCACTAAGTATACAAGTATAAATGACTGGAAAATACATAATGGATCATCTGATCATGATCAAACAAGTACACGTCTGAATATCACATATAAGACTATCAATGATGCTGAAAAATGCAACGGATCACTGATATCAAAGACTGATCCCAAAAGGTACCAACTGAACATGATGGAAAAGGATGGTACTACACTGCAAACTCAGGTGCCAGCATATAGAATGCCGCCATGAATGACTACAACATATAAGGTGGAGTGGTATCAACTAGCAGCAAATAGGAGCAACTGTCAAGTGAACCAATGAATGCTAATACAACCTTAGGTCTTCACCGACCGCCGTGGTACATTTCTACACCATGGGAATAAATTATCTGAAGTCAGCCATGTGAGAAATCGTTTGATTACCGGTCATTGATGTATACTGTTAACAAACGCGAGACTACTCACCGATAATGATAATGAGCATCAAGGTACCCAGTACAATCCAACAAGTGCGAATAGATGAGCTGGAGTCCAACACCTGTAAGAATCTATCGATCAGGAGACAATGATGGTTTCCCACTGTCGATAGCGAAGGATCTGCCACTAATGACTGCAAACCCCAAGGTACTACCAAGTGGACTCTAGATCTTTGCCCCAGAGCAATGAGTCGAAGTCGATAGGAAAATATCCATTAGAAGGAAGGCATTAAGGCATCCTTCATCAATCTAGCGCGAGTGTAACCCGTAGGCCAATAATGTGAAAGGAATCGGATGAAAGAGATGTAGTAACCCAACCGAAGTACGTTTCCGATGTACACAAGATGTGGCTAGCACATGACAAAAACCCTCTGAACCAACCAATAATGAAAGCTGACACAGAGGCGGGGTATCCACCAATAGGGTCAAATGGAAACCAAGGTACTGCACAAATCCCAATGTGTAATAATGTAAGCTGATGTCGAACACAAGGGAAACCACTCAGCCAAAGACCCATGATACTGGTCGATGCTGAGCACAAGGTGACCTATCAACAATGAAAATAGGGCTAGGGTGCATCTCTAGGCCTGTCCTCAGAGCAAGATGTCGTCGTCGATAAGGACAAGACATGCCAGCAAGAAGTCCATGGAGACCTTCTCAAACCGGCACAAGTAAAGGACCAATATAACTGATGTGATAATATACATGACACTGACAACCAGGGATGGCCGACTGAAAAAATGAGTCAAGAGACACCGCAGAGAGGCCGACTCAGGCTAACGTCCCTTGAACAAAAGCACGACTCAATGTGACTATATGGTAGCATATGATGACTCTGTATAAGTTCGTCATGTAGGAGGCACGAAGGAACCCTCCATATGATTGGAAGAGATAACCAATCGGGGGAGAACTGACTCAATAACAAGGTTAATGTGTGCCTAAGTCAAACTAAATCCCGTCCAAATGGAGGAGACTTTGTTTTTAGTGCTTTGTTCAAGGGTGACATGATTGACTCTAGTTGCCAACAATAAATGGAAATACTGTCCTATTCCCGCTCTTTTTGGAATATTTTTTTTTTGTCTTTTTCTGTTAAGCTTGAAAAAGAATAAAAGAATGCTATGGTATAGTGGAAAGAACGAGTGTCGGTGAAACGGATGATCTAGTTCCTGGGAATGGAACATTCTTATGCTCAATGCAGGGAGGTGAAAACTGGTCAGTGACACTCAAAGGTACGTTCCTTCCACGGGTCAAGGTGTGTCAAGTTGCAGAAGTCAAAGGTGTGCAGGGTTGATTTTGCAGTTATCATGGTCAAAAGTTGGCTTAAACACGAGTCCAAGTGAAGCTGGCTCTAGGCCAAAAGGTGCAAGTGGTCAACATGCAATGCAGTAGTACAACTCAACACAAAGGAGCCTCTAGGGTATAAGGCCATAACAAAGCGAAGAAGCTAAGAGGAATGAGTCTTCAACACATAATTCATGGCGGGACTACAAAGGACTTCTGAGCCTACTCAGATTGGAGCAGCATGGGCAACAAATGTCAGTGAGGTGCTAACTACGATGCCCATGTAAAGGATGGCTCTACCATCGTGTCATGATTTCAAAAATCGGCGAGTGAAGATGGCTTACGAACCATAACACGATGGGGTCAACCCTATGGCAGATATATCAGCGAATGAAGGCTAGTATGCATAATGCAACAGAAAAATGGTGTCGCTAACCTATATGCCAGTGAGAAAATGATACCTGCCATGACAGGTCAGCAGTCATGGAACCGTCTCGAAATTGTCGAAAAAATGTCCAAAATGTCCTGAAAAACAAACCATTCTCGACATTCTAAGCTCCCAAGTTAAAAGTCACATGAGGCCAAACAAAATAAAATTTTGAAAAAAAATTTCATTTCCAAAACTTATAAAAGGGATTTTGGACTCACCATTTTTACCATTTGAGTTGGAGAGCAAAGATTTGGAGCAAAAGGAGCAAACTTCTCGTATACCAAATTCGACCATTCAAATTCTTCAAAAACCTCCAGGTAACTCTTATACTTAGCTTACAATTGATTGTGACCAGTTTTAAGATTTTTAATTGATGTTTCACCATTGAACTTTTGTCCAAAATTTCACCACGGCGTATACGCGGGTTGGTAATATGAAACCCGTGTACACACGGGCCCTATATGCGACTGTGTGCACAGTAACCCGTGTATACGCCGTGAACCAATTTTAAACAAAAACTAACGGTTGCAAATCATTTTTTTCTCAGAATGCCGGTCACTTGGCATGAAAGAGAGCACACAGTGGTGGATAGTGAAGTCATGAATGATCCTCAAGCTTTGGATGCCTTACGGGGATGCGGTTTGCTTAAATTCTTCAAACTGCCGAACATGAAAGCAAATGTACGTCTACTTGAGATGCTCATTGATTATTGGGACGTCGAGGAGGAAGCCTTCATGATTGATCAAATGCCACTCAGGGTAGAAGTGGAGGATATCTATTTCATCATGGGCCTTTTCCGAAGGGGAGAGGTAGTACATTCCCGGGGCAGGACACGGAGCAATCTCACCATAGAGGACTATGCACAGATATATTGCCCGGGACATCCCAAGAAGGTTGGGAGCCATATTTCTATCACACATGTGGCGAGTTTATCTCTAAGGATAATCCTATTCACCATAGCTCGAGTGAATGGATCGTCCTCTCTGGATCAGGCATCACGGCTAACCATGAGCGTGGCCGTTGACTGTCTCACTACTGTGTTCGACTGGTGTACTCCTCTTCTGGCCAACATGAAGAGCCAGCTCACTTATATCAAGAGGGGACAGGCCAAGAACTTTGGGTACGGGACTATCCTATGTACTTTCTTTTTTGAGAGGGTTCCCGCACTCCGCCCCAGGGTAGCAATTTCCATCAGCACCCCACGTGATCCGCGCATGGGCCGGTGGGCCAATTTGATGAAACATTTGGGGGGTGGGGAGGTCCCAAGGACTGCTTTCGATGATGACTTCTTCGCCTGGTGCGATTAGCAAATCATCACTGTGGATGACTACCCCTATGCTGGGCTGGAATTTCGAGGAGATCCTGACCTAGCATTACCGCCGAACGCAGCATGGGGTGAGATTGGTAAGAATTTTTTGATTTTATGATTTTTTTTTGGATTTTTCAAATATAATGATGCATTTTGAAAAAATATTTTTGATGGAATTCAAATGACTAATATGAGGATCATTTTCTAGATATTGGGCCAGTATGACCAGATGGGTTCCCGCGGCATGGACAACATGGCCGAGGAGCCGAAGAGGCGGCTGCTGAGACGGAACGAACTCTAAACAATGTCCAGTGACACTTGACGAGACTGAGCTGCTGAGTACCGATGGCTGCGATAGAGGATATTCCTGAGGATATGCAGCATCATGTGGTTGACATGCCACGTGACTGGGTTCGCACTTTTCGGCGTGTAGCCAATGCGATAGTTACCTACTTGGCCGCTCATCCTGAGCTGGGGCATTAGATATGACGGACATGATTATGGGCATTTGAGTCCTGATTTTGTATATTTTTGGACAACATATGTACACTCGAGATGCTTTATGATGATATATATATATATATAGATATATATATATATATATATATATAATATATATATATATACAGTTTGACTTTTTGATGCTTGATTTTATTGTGATGAATGATTGATGTGCCAGTCTAATGCTTGATTAGCGATAGAATCAACTAACCAATTATGAGATCTTGGAATGTGCAAATAATTAATATAAACAAATGATCATTGCAACAACCTCACCCTTAAATAATGGCGATATAAACATGGATCCCTTACCCGATAAATGTTGTTTAATTGTGACACTATCAATTGAGAATCCAAATAAACTACCAACGCGTCAATCTCATGAGAGATTGCCTCGGATAGTAAATTAATAATGGCGGTATACTCAGCCATATTATTTGAAGCGGGACCAATGCATACGCCTCTTGATACCATCAATTGACCAGTTGGATAATAGAGTACCCAAGTTGTGGAAGCGAGATTCCGAGTGTGCCGACTAGCACCGTTGCTGAATCCAAAATAGACCAAGTCATCCATCAACACCTGCCACAGCAGACCAAAAAGCGTTGATATCAAAAAACACTCGATGATACATGTACAAATATACATAATGTACAAAGAAGCCATTGCCTAACTCCTACTTAAGCAAAGTACTTCTTTAGGTAGAGCCCGTTAGGGGGCTCCGCCAAATTGCTCCTAGAGATGTTTATAGGTACTATGATTGAACCAATCAATATACTTCCTTTGGCAAATAACTTTGTTGGAGCCAAAGGGACCATACAAACATCGCTAGTCGGACTGGAGGACCATGACTCGACTTCATGCACAGGGGAATAAAAATGTGACCAACAATGTAAATCTTCCAAAGGTCAATCTACAGTCGTCATTGCTTCAAATATCGCTTCATCCGATGGAAAAACAATATCCGAGCAATCTGATGCATAAGTGGAATCAAGGGTCCGAGAATGAGCCACATCACCATCTATCTCTTTCCCAGAGGAAGGAGTATAATGGTTATCTGCAGAGCTATAGATAGATTCACATCTAGGTTCTACTACAGACATAAGAGATTCTATTCCACCTACCTTATCGTCATCTGATGTGGTCACAAATGAAGCTAAGGTTCCAGGATCCGAAGAATAAGGAGTTTGAACAAACTCTCTCCATAAAGGGTCCCTGGAGGATGAAATTGTATCTATTCTAGCTGTAGGAGGGGGAAGATCAAACGTACCCATTAATGAAGAGTACATCCCGACTCCTAAATTATCAGTAGGCGGACGGGGGTTATCCACTAAGGGAATAATAGAGTTTGAAGTTGCTTAAGGATCGACTAGAGAATAATCCAATTGATCAACCTTAATGATTTTCCCTTCATGAGGAAAGCAAATGACACGAAACAGAGTCGAAACAACGACGTCCATTTCGTATACCCAATTCCTTCCTAAGAGGAGATTATAGTCTAGGTTAGCATCTATGACTTCTACCTCAATATTAACGGCCTTCCCTCCAACACATATAGGAAAGGCCGGGGTAATCCCGTATGGCCTATGAGAATGACCATCAAACGCTGTCAGGAGGGTGGGTGAAGGAACAACCGACGATGATCCAATAGCCTTCCAGCATGACATAGACATGACACACGTGGAAGCTCCCTCATCTATAACCATCCGAAAAATATTCATTTTTTGGTAGGTAGACTTTATCTGGAAAGCCATGTGATGAGGAAGTCTCTTTTTGACATTATTCATATCAAAAGTGAGAGCTAAGGAATTACTTGGATCCACTAGCCCCATTGTCAATAGCAAGGCACTTCTTTGAGCAGGACATGACTGGAGAACCTCTAAAGCAAACATAGCACATGGAATCTGAGCCAGATCCTCAACAATGGAGTAATTCTGGGCTGCCCTAATATTAGGGTTGATAGTTGCGCGTTTAGCGGGACCTTTCGGCACCCATGGTATAGTCTCAATAGAAGGTCGCTCAATATGAAGTGGGTTGTTAGTTTCGGGAACTGACTTACCCTTGGAAGTTTCACCTTCACCATAATCGCGTGACCGTGTGGCCACATTAGCGTGAGAACCCATCATGAAAACATTTGATGACTTGTCCCCTTCCTGGTTGCCCCCTGCGGTGGTACCAGGATTTGAACTCGCGCTAGCAAGCATTTGCTACCCTTGGGGAAAAGGGTTGGTTAACACAGCCTAAGAACTAGAATTCCCTTGCTGCCCTAACAAGCGTTGAGCGTCTTAAATCTTGGGGAAGAGATGAGTTAAATGGTCTCCACTGCACAACTTGCATGGAAACTTGACTTTCTTTTTAGACTCATTTCTACCACCACCAGCATTATTGTTGGATTTATTTGCATCAAGCTTCCCATCCTAGTTCTTTTTCTTACCTCGTCCTTTCTTTTTCCCATTGGAATTTTGATTTCCTTTGGGGTTATCAGATTGGACGGCATTAATTGAAGAGGTTTGGGAAGCCGAAGGGTTAGACGATGTGACTTGGTTGTTAGAAGTAGTTTGTAAAGACAACTACTGCAATTGGTTCAACAAGTTCACCGCATTCGTGTCTACCGACCCAACAATACCATCCACGTGGGGACCTGGCTTCGACTTAGCTACGTCAACCTTAGACTGAGGAGCATCTGGCAAGTATTTTTGTAGGATCCTAGACTAAGAGTAGATCAATTCTAATTGCTGGGCCCTAAAGATGGCTTGCTCCTCAGAATAGACTCCAGACATGGAGACATCCTTGGAGATCTCAGGTATTAAAGATTTCAAAAACCATTCGAGACAGTAGTCCAGAGGGATTTCAGCTTTAATGAGCCTCTTTCTTCGTCTCCATTCCTGAATATGATCAGAAATGTGAGTTGCCTTATCCTGACGAAAAGTGGCCAGTAGTTCAGTTCCGGAATCATAACGGACAGGAAACTAAAAATGATTTAAGAAAATGTTGGCTAAGTCAGCGAAATATGTAAAGCTGCCCCCAGGCAACTCTATATACCATTTGGCCGCATTACCAGTCAAGGTGCGTTGAAAGAGTCTCAACCTAATCGAGTCGTCGATAAAGGAGTTGGATGAGCACTACAAATGGAATGTGGTTACATGGTCACCTGGGTCCTCACCACTCTTCCCTTCGAATTTTGGAATGTCCGAAGGGAGTTTGGTTGGGATAGGAGGCCAGGCCGGATTGTACTTGATTGGATCGTTTGTTAACTTAGTGAGATCTGGCAAGTTCAATGTTGCCAGAAACGGAAGCCTAGGAGGACCTTGGGGATTCCACCCAGACTGGGCAGAACTCCCAAAGTTCTGAAAATATTGACCTGGATTTTGGAAGGCACCGGGCTACCCGAAGTAACCAGTAGAACTGGCTGAACCAAAAGGCAAGCCTTGTGATCCAGCAAAATTCGGAGTTTGACCAACTCCGGCCGCATATCCACCATAACCAGCAAAGATTCCTCCTAAAGGATTATAAGGAGTTGATAACCCCTGATACGAATTCCAAGCCAAAGATAAGGGAGGAATACTTTGAAATGAACTAACTGTGGTGTACGGCCTATTCCCATGTTGGCCGAAAAACGGATTCCTAGTTCCCGCGCTACTAACCCGAGGGTTAGTCCAACCTTGGAAAGGATTGTTGCTTTGTCCTATAGAAGAAAAAGGCATGGATCCTACCGTTGGGTTGGAATGTGGTATATGACCACTTCCGAAAGGAAGACCTTGGAATGAAGTCGATCCACTCATCATGGACATGGCGGCACCAAACGAAACTGAAGGAATGCCTTGTGAATGGGCGCCAAATGGGAAGAATCCAGAACCAAAAGCATTGGTTTAGGAATTTCCACTCGTGGATGGAATGGAGGTAGAACCAACTAAAGACGTGCTAGCAAAAGATCCGAATAAAGAAACGGAGGGGATGGAAATAGTTCCTCCCCCTTGTACATATATTGGAGTCTGCATAGTCGTAGCACTTGTAGAAGCCATGCTTCCAGTAGTGGTCATCGATGGTAAGCGCGTAGCGTAACCTAGACTTGACGGTCTATGCGTCGAAGTCCTAACGTATTGTAATACATCTGGATGACTAGATGGTAGGGGAGAATTTGGAGCCGCTAATGACTCTGAGAGTTCTTCTACCTCTATGTTATGCTCCGCATGTAAGCGAACTCGAGAAAGAACTGGAGTGTTCCTCTCTTGTTCTGCAGAAGTGCCAGGCCTTGCTTGAATACTAATGCCCCCGAGAGGAGGATCAATCCCCGATGCGTCAACTGCCGTGGGATGAAACCCACCAATATAATTACCTCTGCGCCTTTTAGGAGAAGGCTCTAAACTTGGTGGTGAAAGACCACGAAGTCTTCGAGACCGTCTAGGTGATCAGTCAGCCACTTTGAATTTCTTGTTAAGATCTAACTAAAGACTCAAAAAATTGAAAGCTAGGCCAACTAAGAGCACAGAGAACACATTATAAAGTCCCTAAAGATAACAGCCAGTCAAACAACTTCCAAGTATTTCCACTCTGGGTGATTAGGACCGGATACCAAAATACGAGAAAGTGAATTAAGGGGCCTTCCGAAGATAGTCTGGGATGATGAGGGCCCAGTCCTATCAGCGAAGGTAACAGAGGAAGTTACGTTGACCTCCTAACAACAGCCTGCGCCGGTGCAAGCCCCCAAGCTTCGCAAGGGTGCCCTCTAGTAGTACTGTCGAGAGTGATGCAACGTCGACCTTAGGTGCCATGGGATTCCCCTCCGCAGTCACCGATGTAGATCCCTAGGAGTAGCAACTATGGATACCAACTCGTCGCAGAAGCCAGGTGGAACAGTCGTGAGGTAAGTTCGAACAAGTAGGAGAGGGGGTATCTCTCTTCCCTGTCTTCACAGACCCTTGTGCTTAACTCCTAGATCCGGAGCTTTCCTGGTCTTCCTAACGCTATTGGATTTTCACTCGTTATTCAGACTCTTATGTTTGACGTTTAAATGGCCTTGGAGAGTTAACTCTCCACTCGCCTAATCCAAGGCCCTAAAATCCTAAAACTTGTTGGTGTATGTAACTTAAAAGAAAAAAATTTAGTGAATATTAGTTAGCGCTTGATTTCAAAACAGGCTGTTCTTTAAGTCACGGGATAATGGAAGTGAAACTAGTGGTGTTTTTGAGGCAAAAGAAATTAATAAAAACCTAACTATATGCACATGCACTTGTTTTCGTTTTTCGATGAAGAGCAATTTCTACAGGGTTCAAAGGAACTTCTAATAAAACAAACTTTTCTTTTCTTTTCGTTAATTCATGCTTCACACTCACAAAAGTTAACAAAGCTATGTATGCCTAAAAACATATGCAAATCTATCCTAATGCAACAAATATATGCCGATGCAAGATTTAAAACAACTCTAAAAACAAGAAATGAAAGTTGCTTGCTTATCAATTTTTATTTTTCCACTTAAAATGTCTAGATGGAATATGAGTTGCTACCATTCATTTCATCGAAACACTAAAAACAAATTTCAAGACAAACATAAAGCACTTTCATTCACTAAAAGGAAACCAAATGAAGACTAAGTTCAAGAAAGCAAAACGAAGTTTTTCAAAAAGTTTTCTTCAAAGCAACAACAACAGAGTCTTTTCAAAAATGCTCTCAACAAAACTGAAACTTTGTGATTGAAAAATAGGCAACAAACACTTTTGCAAGTTGACACCACACAATGGATGAAAACTCAACAAACATAAATGTGTTTAAAGATGCTCTTTAACAATCAAAAGAAGCAATGAAAGCTTTGGCAACAAAGACCAAAAAAGATTAAAAAGACAAATTTCAAGAAAGTATCAATCAACAACTTTCATGAAACAAAGAAGTGGATGGTCACAAAAAGCAGTTTTGTCAAGCAAACAAAAAGTCACCAAAAGCAAGATTGAACACAAAGATTAAGACCAATCTTTCTGCCCTGATGAATTAGAGAAGCCAAGATTCCAACAAGAAATCTTGCGTGCTTTAGCAAAAAACGATGACGCTTGCAACAACAAAAACAAGACCAATACCCTTTACAATCATAGAGAAATTGGAGCAAGATGCTTGCTGTAAAACAAACAACTGATACTGGAAAATGATTGTTTCAAACTGAATCAAACCACCAGACAGACCTTTAGAGACACAAATATTTACAAATCTTGAAAATTGCAAGATATACGCGACTGTACTTATGTACAGATTGCGTGTATATGCGACTGAGCCTGAGGAAACCTGCGTATACGCGGGTTGACTTCAGGAAACAAGCGTATATATGCTTCTGTAACTAAGAAAAACAGCGTGTATGAAAGATTTCAAGAAAAATAAAAAACAAATTGAAGAAACTGGCAAAACTTAGAATTCAAGAACAGACCAGACAGTAACAACAAGAAAATAGGCAATTGAGCCCTGATTGGCTTGAAAAACACCCAAACTAGGAACAACAAGAGTGTTGTCCCCATTGGAGTCGCCAATTCTGTTGAGGGAATTATTCCCCTAGGGATTTTGGGTTGAAACCCTAGTAGACTAAAAGTTATATATAAAGGAAACACACATTCACACAGCCATTATGCTATTATAAGCAAATTCTATAGTAAGAGGGGCATACCTTAGGTCCTATGTTTGAGAAGGTCCTTTAGGGTCCAAACCCTTCTTCAAGTCCCTTTCGCTCCTTTGTCCTGCAAAACAACCAATTCCAAAGAACACAACAGTATATGG
>APFE030698821.1:246301-280999 GCA_000404065.3 Pinus taeda | reverse complement strand
AGACTCACAAAGGCCTCCCACCTATTTGTGATCATGATCATGCTAGTCATTTGATTCTAGGAAGTGTTCCTCCAAACATTAGGCCTTACAGATATCCCTATGCTCAAAAGAGTGAAATTGAATGTATGGTTGCAGAAATGTTAGAGGCTAGTATAATTCAACCTAGTCAAAGTTCTTTCTCTACCCGAGTAGTATTGGTGCACAAGAAAGATGGATCATGGCACATGTGTCTGATTATAGGGAGCTCAACAAGCTTACTATTAAATATAAATTTCCCATTCCTATCATTGATGAATTATTGGATGAATTACATGGATCAATTTACTTCACCAAGTTGGATCTTCGTTCAGGATATCATCCAATTAGAATGAAGACTAAAGACATTCCTAAAACCACATTTAGAACTCATGAGGGTCATTATGAATTTTTGGTCATGCCTTTTGGCCTTACCAATTCACCTTCTACATTTCAAGTTTTGATGAATTCCATTTTCAAACCCTTGCTTTGAAAATTTGTGTTAGTATTTTTTTATGATATACTAATCTACAACAAGTCTTGGAAGGATCGTGTTCAACATGTTGACAAGGTGCTCAAACTATTGGAGGAGAAACAATTATATGAAAAAAGCTCCAAATGTTTCTTTGGAGTAAAAGAGGTGGAATATCTGGGTCATATTGTATCTCATGAAGGTTTTAAGGTAGACCCTAGCAAAATTAAATCCATTAAGGAATGCAAAATCCCCACATCCATAAAGCATGTGTGAGGATTTCTTGGGTTGACAGGGTATTATGGAAAGTTTGTTAAGAATTATGGGAGAATAACAACACCTCTTACAACATTATTGAATAAAGATGCATTTTCATAGACTCTAGAAGCAACAAAGGCCTTTGAACATCTGACAAAGGAAATGTGCCAAACACCAGTCTTAACTACACCAAACTTCACAAAAACCTTTATTGTGGAATGTGATGCCTCGGGAAATGGAACTGGTGTTGTTTTAATGCAAGAAGAAAGACCCATTTCTTTCGAAATTTGTCCAATCAAAGGAAATTATTTACAAAAAGCTATTTATGATAAGGAAATGTTGGCAATACCACATGCACTTAAGAAATGGTGACCCTACCTAATGGGAAGACACTTCAAGGTAAAAATGGATCATGATAGTTTTAAATACTTTTTAGAACAAAGATTATATTTAGAAGAGAAGCAAAAATGGTCACAAAGATGTTGGGTTATGACTATGAAATCATCTACAAAAAAGGGAAGGAAAATGTTGTGGTAGATGCACTCTCAAGAAAGGATGAGGATGTGGAAGCATTGCTTTGTGCCATTTCTATTATCCAACCAGATTGGATAAAGGAAGCAAAGGGTGAATGGAAGAGTGATGAAGAAGTGTGGGCACTCATTCAAAAGATACAACAAGATCCCAGTGCATATGAAACATTTAGATGGAAAAAAGATTTGTTATGGTACAAAGATCACTTATACCTATGTAATAATTCCCAACTCAAACAAAAGATTCTTATGGAATTGCGCACTTCTCCCTTAGGAGGGCACTCAAGATTTTTAAAAACTTACCACAGGGTTAAGAAGGAATTTTTTTGGGATGGCCTTAAATCTGATATTCAAAATTTTGTGGCAAAATGTTTGGTTTACCAACAAAATAAAGTTGAAACAATTAAGACCCCAGGTCTATTACAACCTCTATCCATTCCAAGCCAACATTGGGAGGAGGTTTCAATGGATTTTATCACAGATTTACCCAAGTCCAAAGGAAAGAGTGTCATCATGGTGGTAGTTGACAGACTTACCAAGTATGAACACTTTTGTGCATTATCTCAACCATTTAAAGCCATTACAGTTTCTACTGCATTTATGGAAACAATTAAAAAGCTACATGGAAACCCAAAGATTATTGTAAGCGACAGAGGTCCCATTTTCACTGGAAATTTTTGGACAAAATTATTTTCTTGTCTCGGCACTCAGTTAACTCATAGCTCATCTTATCATGCCCAATCCGATGGGCAAATGGAGATAGTAAACAAATTTTTGGAAGGATATCTTTGTTGCTTTGTCTTTGATAAACAAACACAATGAGTCAAATGGTTGCCTCTAGATGAATGGTGGTATAACACTTCCTTCCATATTGCAGCAAAAATGACCCCATTTATGGCACTTTAAGGATATCATCCACCATCCATCACATCATATTTAAGAGAAAATTCTAAGGTTCAAGTAGTGGAAGATCACATCAAGCATCAACAACAAGTTCTCCAACTCTTAAAGGATAACCTCACTTTAGCGCAAAATAGAATGAAACAATGGGCAGATAAACATCACAATGAAATAGTTTTTGATGTAGGTGACTGGGTATTCCTATGGCTACAACCATATAAACAAATGTCCCTCAAGCAAGCTAAGAAGGATAATAAATTATCACCAAAGTATTATGGTCCATACAAGGTGTTGCAAAAGATTGGTACTATGGCATACAAATTGGAGCTTCTTGCAACTTCCTGAGTGCACCAGTTTTCCATGTTTCATGTTTAAAGAAGGTTATAGGTGACAAGATCCTAGTTCAAACAATATTGTTAGAGCTTGACGAGGAAGGAAAAATCGTATTGGCACTAGAAGTAGTCACAGAAACAAGAACTCAACAACTATGAAATCGATCAATTTCGGAGTATCTCATCAATTGGAAGAACTTGCCTGCTGAAGATTCCACATGGGAGGATGAGAATTTTATACAAAATCATCCAGAACTAATCAAGCGTTGAGGACAACACTTTTTTGAAGGAGGTGGTAATGTTAGTGATGAGCCTCATCATTGGGTAACTATATGGACTGTAATACACCTCCTAGCTTATTTAAATCAATTCCTCTCATAATTCTTTACATATTTTGATTATATTTTTCTTAATGAGATGAGAAAAAGTGAGATGTTATCCCTAGTGGACTAATGTGCATTGATCGCAGTTTTTTGAGAGAAAATCATGGAAATTTTGGCTAATCAAGGGAAGAAACTCAAATGAGACGAGGAGAGATTGTAGGAGATAGATACTCCTCATTTACTCCTTACTCATTTGAATATTCCTCCATCAAATCACACTAGCTCAGAGTTGTAAGCAATCGAGCCATGAAGATCAAAAGATAGCTGAGCCAGTGACAGTTAAAGATCCAGTTCATCTTGAGTTTGGGAACCGAGCCTTCCTAGATTTAAAAAGATCTCTAGGTGAAAACCTCTTTTGAGGCAGCTAAGGAAAGTAGCTAGGATGAAAACCTCTTGGAGGCAGTCTAGTTGTTTTCAAAAAAGTGAAATATATAGATATATATATGTGTGTGTGTGTGTGTGTATATAAAAGAGAAAAGAAAAACTTTGAAAATGTTGTTTGCAAGTCAGTAGGAGAAGGATCAAAGCAATAAGAGATGAGAAAAAGGACATATACATTTCATGTTTCCATTCCTCCATTCCTCCATTCCTTATTATTCATCATCCCATCATTCCCTCTATTTGTGCACTCATCTAGCTCAGTTTGCAAGGGTTCTGTGTTTTCTACAGGATTCCTTGTAAACCTACAGGATTCCTTGAAAAGCTACAGGATGATCGTGTAAGAATTACAGTGGCTTTGGAATCCCATGGAAGGTGACCCTAGAGCAAGGGGATGACTTGCTTGTGTCAAAAAATAAATTTTTACTTCACCACCTCATCACCAAGCCTCTCTCGACCAGTATTACCCCTGCATTCATCCAATAAGTCAGTTTCAAAAAGATTACAGTTTTCAAAGAAAAACAAAAAACAAAAAAAAAACAAAACAAAACAAAAAAACAAAACAAAACAAAATAAAACAAAACAAAACAAAACAAACAAACAAACAAACAAACAAAAACAAAAACAAAACAAAACAAAAAAAGAGGATAAGAATAGAGGACAAGGGGACAACACCTAAAGGCTATACCTCTCACCTATCAATCACTACACCCCTTCTCTACCCATGACAACAATCCTCATGCTCCATAGGTGAAGGAATGAATAAAAATTTAGGGGAGAGGTAGCCACAGAACATCCTATAGCAGCCTATCCCACAAAGAAAAAAATTCACAGGTTGCAGTCAGCTTCAACATGGAGATACCAATGTCAAGGAAGCTCCTATAGGGATTAGCAGCAATAACAGGCTCATCAACATCACCATCTAGTACCTGCACATCAAAGAAAAAACATCAAATGAGGACAATAAAAAAATAAAAAGGAAAAACACATGCAACAAATACACAACAAGGACATCACTTTCCAACAAGCAACATCAAAGCATCTTACCATAGGTATGTCATCTTGCTTAAACTCTCTCATTAGCATAACATGATAAAAAATGTAGATTTTTGAAAGAGTTGGTTTTATAAGAAAAGGTTGCTAGTTAACTTGGCCACCTTCGGCCAATCAACAAGGAGGATACATTTAGTTCCCTACACACGTGGAAATAGTCAAATTAGGACAAAGAGGAGATGAGGCCAAAAGTGGTTAAGTTATGGATGACCGAAGTGGGAGATGATTACGAGGGAGGAGAAATTATGAAGTGGTAGTGGGACCAACAGCCCAAAAGTGGGTGCTCATACTTCAGTTGCTAGCACACCATCCCACACAAATCACCTATATGAGGAAATAAACATTGATTTCCATGCATAAGAGGCATCCTATATCTCGAGGATACATGAAGTAAGCTTACTCTCAGCCCCTGAAGCAGTGTCTACAGGAAAGAGAGTGAGTAGTTTTTTCAGCATTGGAAAACTTATAGGATCCTACAGGAAAACTTACAGGATCCTATAGGAGAACCTATAGGATACAGAATAGTCATCTACAGGATTGGCAGTGAGCATTTTATAAAGGAAAAACCAAAGGTTGGCTTCATCAGGTAGTGACAAGGTGGTAGGAGCTATACCTTCCCACACTTTCCAAGTTAAAAAAAATATAGAAAAACCTTCTATTTTGTTAAGGAGATTACAGTCTAGGGGAATTGGATATAGAATTGTCATTTAAAATCTCTCACGCATTAGAATTTGGAATTAAACCCATACAAGCCTCCACAATCATCAAAGGAAAAATGACAAGGGGATTTAATAAGAGGGATCCCACAAACACAGTGAGAATTCATCGGCACCCTCCTATAGTAGAAATCTTCACAAGACATAATTGGATGGGTTTCTTTGAAAAAATGAGGGGATGCGATGATGAGGTAGCCAGAGACTTTTCTCTCTCACTCATACCAATAACTAGGACCCATGCCACTGCTATGGTGAAAGGCCTCTCTTTAGAACTCACCTTTGAAGTCATAGGTAGAATCACCATACTTACTTTAGGTTGCCTTGGAGAAAGGAAGATGAGGGTAACAGCCAAATTGCAAAGATGAAATTATTTTTGGAAGAAGAGGAGGCAATGGAAGACAAAAATGGGATCAGAAGAGAAAGCCTGCCATATCCTTGAAATGAAATTAGCTACCACCTCATTAAGTATATATCATGTGAAGGTAGGTACAATGTGGTATATGGATACCATTTCAGGCTTCTCCAAGAACTGAGGTTTGGAGTAGACACACCTCCTCAAAACAAACTAAGCATACCCTACTTTCTTCTTCAATTAGTAATAGATATTAGCATCAAGATGTAGGAAGGAAAACATCAACAGTTAGCCCACCATGGGTTAACTAAACTTATCCTAGGAGATGCCCTCCAAAACCTAAGACTCCATATTACATGGACAACTTTCAGAGACATGCAGGTAGAGGGAGATGTAAAAGCCCTTGAATATGACAAAATCCCCACTGATAGTGAAAGGGATGAAGAGGAAACAAAGAGGGATGAAGTGGAAACAGAGGAGGAAGAAGAGGAAGAAAAGGAAGAGGCAGGTGATGAAGAGATAGAAGAATATACAAAAGAGGAAGATAATGAATAGAGTAAGGAATTGGAGGAAGAAGAATAAGAAGAAGAGAAAGACAAGGATGAGAAGGAGAATGGAAAAGAGTAAACAAAGGAAAAGGAAGAAAAAAGGTCCACAATTCAAGGCAAAGAAGGGGAGGAATCACTAAGGGTATCTCAAGAACCCACTGAGAAAGAGGCAGCATCTACCCTCACTGCGCTAAGTACCCCTATCAAGCAAAAAGGAAGAGACAGAGACAAACCATGATATACTTGAGGACAAGAAAAAGTACAAGGATCGAGCAAGGAAAACCTCAAACACCCACCAAAGTTCCTATTGTCATTGAAGACTCCCCAAAGCAGTAGGAAAAGGTAGCTCCCCATAAGAAAAATCAGGGAGAAGGATCATTAGGGAAAGCCTCTCCAAAATCTCCCATCACTTATGTTAGGAGTCATGTCACTAGGTCTACCTCATCCAAAGGAAAAGGTCCCCTACAGGAGATACAGAAGGACCTACAGGAAGCAGAGGCCATCCTACAGGAAACTCTACTAAACCTACAAGAAACTCATAAAATGGGCCAAGAAGGGATCATGCAGCAAGAAACAAAGAAGGAGGATCTAGAACTAAGGGAACTAGTCCTCGACACAACCTTGACTCTTACTACAGGTTCATTGAAGGGGGTAGGGTCATTCCACAGAAATTTCCCATCCCTTTATTGTTTGAGCTTGAGAAAGAAAGGGCAAGAACACATAGGTGGGTGCAAATTTCCAAATCTAAAGGAGTGGAAGATATAGGCTACATGGAGGAGAAAGTAAAGGAAATGGGCAGAGAACTGAGTAGCCTAAGGGGAAGAAAGGCAATGATGAAAGCTCAGTTGGAAGCAGAGAATGCATGGCTAAGGGGACAATTACAAGAGAGAGAAAGTCAATTGGCATCCATGGCCAGTTTATCTTTGGAGGCAATCCAGTGCAAGATGATAGCAAAGTCATATGCATTATGTCTTAAGGAATAGTGGCTACAGTTCCAAATCAAGACATTAGCATAGAGAGGCACTATGCCCTTCCAAGACTACAAACAATTCATTGATCTCTGTGATCAAATCACCTTGGAGGATAGAGCTAAAATGACTAAGGTCTACCTACACAACTTGGCCTTTACAGATCTGAATGTGTGGGACCCTAATTCAAAACTAGGGGACTTGCAATTGATGGCCTTGGCATCATGGATGAATCATGAGGAGGTAAGAGCTGCAGAGATGAAGACAGTAATGGCAAGAGAAGAGACAGAACCCCTCATGATAAGAGTTGAGCAATCAAATCCAATGGTTGTCATCAGCACCCACAACCCGATTGCAAATGACCTTAAACTTGAACCTAGGTACCTTGCTGCCCAAGAGCAAGTAGTCACACACTTTGAGTACATGTTTAGGTTGTTATGGGATAACAACATACAATCTTACCAAAGGAGATGGAACACTTTACCCTACAACTTGAAAATCAGAGAGTACCATTCTCCTCAGAAAATGAGAGAGGCACTAAACAAGACACCCATGTACAAGCAAGCTCTCCAAAGACTCAAATTCAATTGCATTGGCTTGAGACTCAGTCCACCACTACTCTTAGGAATGTTGTACGAAATGAAGAGGAAGAAAGAAAGTAGTGGAAGTAAATAGAGATGAAAGCAGGATTCTACTTTCCTATGAAATTTAAGGTTTTCTGTTTCTTAGGCCAGCATTTTACTAGTTTTTAGAATCACACTATCCTAGGCATGCAATTTGAAATGCCTTCCTAGAGCAAAGTTTTCAATTAGGTTCTCATAAAATAGATTCTATTTTCTTTCATAGAGTAAATTTTCTTATATACTCACTAGAATAGAATCTAAGAGTTTTCATAGAATAGACTTAAGAATATATTTTTAATGCCTTCATAAGATAAGAACTTTAAATATTTTCTTAGAAATAAAAATTGGAACTTTAACATGTGTGTAATCATACTATCCTAGGCATGCAATTTGAAACATCCAAACATTCTACTATTGTGCATGTAATTGAACAAAATAACTCTTTTTCATTTTTGTATTTTTGTCTGAAAATGTGAATGCTAACTTCTCTTGGTGATGTGGCAAGTGGATTAGGGATGATGGTGAATGGTCAAATGGCTTGGGATGCAAGGGTCTTCTCCTATATTCTTGGGTCCTTTTTCCACAATTCGGCCCCAAAACAGGCCACTATAGGTCAACCTACAAGATGTACTAATGCCTCCTATAGGATGTCCTAATGCTCCTACAGGATCCCATGTATTCCTATAGGATACAGCCGAGAGCAAGAGGATGGATTTGGAAGGTGGTCTAGGGCTTAGGGAAGGTGAACGGTGGGAGAAATGAGGCAAGGGAGTGCCTAGGACTCCTTCAGAGCTCAAAGCAGAGTTTGTGAGATAGTTGGATTTGCTCAACAAGCTTGGAGAAGTATTCTTATGGAATGATGAATTTGGTGAAGGGACTTAGTGGAAAAAGTGATAATCATATATGGATGAGGCTAGGATAGGGTTATTGGTCATGAAATCTCTTTGTACTGCTAAAAATCTTGCACTGCATCAGTCACTAACATTTATCCACAAATCATGTCAAACGAGAAAGATTCAATTAACTAAACAAAAACAAAATTTCATTATCTAGTTTCCTATTTCATGCATGGGAAAACTTGCAGAATAATGTGAAACCTTTGGGAGATCTAGTGCAAGGCCGAAGATATCAGAAATGAAAATTAAATCCTATTCTAAAAACTAGTAAAATTTTGGCCTAAGTAACAGAAAACCCTAAATTCCATAAGAAATCAGAATTTTGTCTTTTTGGGGCTGCACGCAGTAAAATGCTAGCCTAAGTAACAGAAAACCCTAAATTCCATAAGACATTGTTATGTAATTTTCTGATTTGATAATGAGAATGAGTGTTTCCTTGGTCTAGCACTGAGTTGACTCAAAGGGTTGAAGCTCTTGGGTTAGGGCCCAACCCTAGCAGGAAATGTACGCAGGCAGGCAAAGTTATTTTATTCATTTACATGCACAATAGTAGAATGTTTGGATGTTTCAAATTGCATGCCTAGGACAATATGATTACACACATGTTAATTTAGCATTCTTTTGAAGCAAAGCCTCTTAGAAGGTAGTTAGACGAATGGTGTGTTTAATCATTTGATTTCATTCTTCTCCTTACTACAGTAGACAAGAGTTCATTTGGTGTAAATTTCCCTTTTTCCTCATTGGTAATCAAGCTTCTTCTGAATCAATAGAAGGTTGGTTTGAGAAACCATAGTGATCTATCACCAGCTTAGCAATGACAAAAAGTGAACCCATTGCATCTACTTGTGTATACAACAGTGTCACCTCCAAGTTTGTACGAACCTCGGGTTGATAAAGTAAAGTTGGTAGCCCTAGGAGTTGCAACATTCTTGCTGCAATACTAGTGCTCATCAGTTAGGTCCATATAATACTAGTTATTCCCCCATTACTATTGTCATTTTAGCCCTTATTTTTATTATTGTGCCCCTATTGTCCCCATATTGTTATTATTGTGCCCCGTAGAAGCCCACTATTGTTATTGTTGTGCCCTTATATTATTATTGTTATGTCAACTTTCGTTATATTGTGAACCCTTAGACTCCTATGTATAGAAAGGAGGTTTAGGCATTTGTATCATCCAAGAATTATTCACTTCTGTAATGTAAAGGAGGTTTCCCCCTCGAAGAGGCTAATTTCTAAGGCATTGATCTATCTTTTCTATCTTTTTATGAGCTGGTTTCTTAACAATATATTAAAATGGGGGATGTTGTATAGTACAACACGTAGATACAAGCATTTGAATAAACCTCTAAAAACAAAAAAAAACATTTTTCAATCACTTCTTGTTATTAGTCTTTTACCTTTGCACTTGGTTTAGTCTCAAATTTATAGATATTGTGTAGACATGAATTAACTCTGAACTTAGTACACACACACCAATCAATTTAGGATTAGTTTGATAGTTTTCATTTTGAGATGATCTTTCCTATAATATCATGTGCTCATTTCCTTAGAATAGAGTTCAATTTCTTCCTTAGAAACAAATTTTAAATGTTTTCCTGGAGCAAAGTTTTCAATTAAGTTCTCATAAAATAGATTCTATTTACTTTCATAGAGTAAATTTTATTTTATACTCACTAATCTAAGAGTTTTCATAGAATAGACTTAAGAATAGATTTTGAATGCATTCATAAGATAGGAGCTTTAAATATTTTCTTAGAAATAGAAATTGGAAGTCTTTCATAAAGTTTGACTACTCTTATAGTATAAGAATCTAAATTTTTTTTTATAGCATAGAATTGGTTTCATAGAATATAATTGCATTTATTATTCATAGATTAAAATTGCTTTCATTTCACATAGATTAAAATTTCATTTCTTTCTAGTTTAGAATCTAATATATTGAATTTTATTGCATTCCTAGAATCATTTGTGTTCTGCTTTCATAGAATAAATCTCTGATCTTCATAAGAAAGTGTGTGTGCTCATTTTGGATATTGTTTCATGAGTAGGATTTTATTTTAAATTTTATTCTTGCAATTCCTTTCAAAAGACTAAATTTCCTCTTAAAATTGAAAGTCAAATTTCTAGCATGTACTGTGTGAGTGTGCTTCACAAGTGTATAACCTTGGATTGATAATTAATGCTAAGTAATTTAACTCACAATTAAAGTACCCAATATGCATTGTCATATGTCATAATGATTAATATAATTGCATGTTGTCATCTAAAGTAACAATATTTTTTCACAAATGTTAGCACTAATGTAGCAATAAATTCATAGGGTTGGATATTTATTACTCATAAACACATCATCATCTATTTTTATGTCATACACCATTTAGTAAATTCAAAAGAATACAATGCATTGATATGTATATACTCTAATTACTTATAATTTTTGTAAAATTTGAATTTATCATTTAAAATAAAATATTTTTATGATAATATTTGATATTTATATTTTTTTATTGAATTTTGATATAATGATTGCATTAATGTGATATCCAATGAATTACAATTTTGTTATTTGTAAATATTTAAATCATCCACATATTAATTAATCAATAACACAACATTTTAAAACATTGGAAAATGAACCAAAATAAGAAGCCCATTTTATTATATATGAATAAGAGATTGATCATTCTATAAAAATGTAAAGGTCCACAATAATCAAAATAAAAACCAACATGTAATTGTTACACTTATTGGCAACATGTCCTCATGCAATTCAGAGAAAATGTTGAGTACATTAAACAATAATTTTATTTTGATAGAAAAACATTCCAAAACATAGAAATTGTAGTAGTATTCAATTATATTGATTGGCATTCATCACTTAAGCTATTTTCATTGCTTGAATTGTGTGCATGCCTCATTTATTCATTCCTTGTTAGATGATATTGCACTTTGGTTATTTAACGTAATAATTTCTTGATCGACTTGTTTTTTATGTTTTGTCTCTTCAAGTTCAATCTAAAAAAATAGAAATAAAAGTGTAATAAGTATATTTACATTTATATAATATAATATACATGATTGCGTAAATAAAAAAATTGACCATAACAACTATTTTTTCATAAAAGATGCACATTCTTTCGAAGCCATGCTACATGCTATGTCTCAAAATCTCTTTCATTGGCTCCAATCCATTCTCTATTTCCTACCTGTTGAATATGCCATGACAAATCATGGTTGATATAATTGATATGAAGGCTTCTTTTTATTCCATTAAATATGAAATGAGGAAAATTAAACAACAATAATTCTTACAAATTGTTCAATTATCCCTTGATACTTCAATGTTTGGAACCAATGCTTAACCCAATGCCAATAAATTATACAATTGGATCTTCTTTGTATGTTAGCACTTATTAGAAAAATCCATAGATGAGTGTAAATTAGTTATTTAAGTAAAGATCACAAATAATATGAAATTTAAGTAAGTTTGAAAATAAAAGTATTCACAAACTTGATCAACCCTTTTCTTCCTCGTTGTCTTGTCTCACATGCTAAATTGGTTACATTTTTTTTCTTTCATACAACCAAATAATTGAAAATTAGTATTTCATGTGATAATTAAATTCGATGTACATGAAATAATATATCAAGTATTACATACCTCTATTGCACATTGTTGTTGGGATGGATCCTCCTATGATACACCTATGTTCATTTAATTTACCATCTCCTTGTACACATTTTTGGACATCCTGATTGGATTACATGCATATTACCTACCCTTACATACCCTATATATCCTACTCTATAGGAACAATTCATATTTTTAACACTTATTATTTATACTATGTCTATTTTAATAAGGGGTGCCATGTAATATGATGTGGAAATGATTAGACATTAACTAGGTAGTGACATGGGTCTTCCCTCCCTAATACTACACATTTCCTATTTTCTAGGGATCCTATCCATATTTCAAAATTCCTTCTTATTTTATGGGAAAACCTTATCCATAACCCTGTCCACTCAACCTTTAAATCTAAGAAACCTTATCCTTTGACTTTTAGTTTTTTTTTGGAGTTTTTCTTCATTATATGAGTTAGGAACTATATGAATGAATTATATTTTTATACCTAGCTTTATTTTAGCCCAATTTATCTTTAGTCAAATCTATACTCGAACCTAAATCTATTTTAGACCCTACAATTCCATTTTTGGTCAACTAGAACAAAGTGAGAGTTTCCTTTCTATTGGTTGTGCATGCATTAAGAACCATAGATAGTGTGCATTACTTCTCTCCATGAGAATGTTATTTAATTATACTCAATTCAAACAATATTCGTCAAGTGAATTCAAAATGGATCTCTATTGCGACAGGGTCCCCTAGGGTCAATTTTGTAAATGTTTTGTATTATTGTAAATTCTCCGCACTTTGAGGAGCAGAGTGAGGTGATCGATAGAAGTCAAGGGGCCTTAGGAAGGTCAAATCCCCTTAGTTTTTTAGGAGTTAATTTGTTTTGTGACCCACCCATGGTTCGCGGACCATGGTATTGTAATAGAGAATGATATAAAAAGGAGTCATAGAGAGCCATGAAAAGAGCAATCCATCTTTGTGCAAATGATCTAAGTAAGAGAAGTCTATTTTTTGTACTTAGGTGAAGGGGAAGGCTCCTGCAGTTGTGTTCGCGGAGGCCTTGGTAAGTCTGCAGCTGAGTTTGTGGGCCCCTGTAACTATGTGTGCATGGTAGAAAGAGTCTATAATAGAAGATTTGAGCATAATGAAGGTTGTTTTGGAGAATTAACTGTGTATCTATGTGTCATTATTTACTTCTAAAGTTACTGTATGTTCGCTCTGTTTACTACATTTTTCATTAGAAGTAATTATGATATGTACGAAATTGGTAGATCTATTTAATTATATGATGTTATGAATTTTTAGAATAGTTAGCGAAGAGTTTGGATCTGTTATCTGTTTGTTACTGTAATTCCTAAGTTTCAAGGGTTAGGGTTTGCGAAGGTCGGAATAAAGCCCTAAAAGTAATAAAAACACATCACATAGTCCTTTGGATGCAAAAACCTAGTCCTAGCATCCCCCAATACTACCTTGGGTGAGACTGCAACCTGCGCTACACAGGTTGTTGCCAAAAGGGTCGGTAGTGTAGGGTTTTGTTGGTTAACGCAACTAACTCTGAATCTAGGTCCAAGCCCCCTTAAGCCAACAAATGGTTTCATTGCCAAGACTGGGATCTATTTGAGGAATATGTGATGAGCCATAAGTGGATACTGACTAAGAAAGAGATCTAGAAGTGGATAGATTGAATTTACACGAATTTGCAGCCCAGGAAAACAGGTATCCACGCCTATCGAAAGAAGATTGGTTGAACAAATACATGTATACAGAAGAACACAAAATATTCATCTACCCTTTTTTGTGTGAGTTACACTAATGGTGGTCTAAATTGGTGAACAATCAAGGTACGTGGAAGTTGGATAACCCTACTGTGTGGACTTTGAAGCTAGTGAGGCGCCTGAAAGGTTCATAAAACAAGATCGCGAGGGCTATCGATTATTGGATCAGTAGTATTTTGGGTGGATTCATTACTTGGTTCACAATTGATACATCTGTTAGTTATAGAGAATCTTAACACGAGTTTTTCAAAGGCCCAAGAGGGAAGTATCTAAAGTCCCTCAAAACCTGGATTAAAATTTTATTGTGTGAGAAACAAGTTATGCCATTGAATTGATGTCTAGACGAGATTCGACAGGAGCTACGCAAAGCGGAAAGACATTTAGAAGAAATTTAGATTCAAGTGTTGAGTACAGTCCTTTATTGGGAGTGTATGATAGTGACAAAGAATATAATAGTCTGAAGATGGCTCAAGGTGCGCCGTAGATGGTAAATTAGGGTATCGCAAGAATACCACATCCATCCACTCCACCTCCACCATCACTTCCACCTCCATATCCACCTCCAATATTCAATATGGAGAATGCTATGAAGGTGCCCATATTTAAGGGACCGGGGATAGAAGACCTTGAACAATTTTAGTTTGTAGTAGATGTTGTGCGGAAGTCACAGGAGATAAAGGATGATGACTTTAAGAAAGCGCATTTAGTCACAACATTGCAAGATAGGGCATTGATCTGGTATATTAAGTATAGTACGGATCAGCCAAATGTGACGTTGAAGGATACATAGGATGTGCTACATAATGAATTCAAGAAGCCTAAGGCGCAAGCCTAGTCAGTAATAGAGGTCAAAGATCTAGCAGAAGGTGAATGACTCTACATGGGACTTTGACTAGAGACTAAAAGGTCTACTGCAATAGGCTAATCTGTAGATCACAACTGAACACCACAGGGATTGGTATATTTCTTCCCTACTACATCATTTGAGATTTCCACTATCATAACAAAAGATTGGAGCGCAGGCTGAAGCACTGGAGATTGCTATGAAGTTGGAAGCCTCACCTATTCAAGATATGAATATCGGAGTGCAGTAGATTTAGTCGCAGTTGGCTAGCCTGAATATGGAGTTACAGAATCTCAAAAAGGGAAAAGAAGTCGAGAATGAGACCCACGTAGAAGTATGGTGTTTAAAATGCAAATGCCATGGTCACGACAAGGATCATTTCTCGGTGTACCAAAATTATCTAGTTGGGGGTGGTCTTGTCCCCCTAAAGGTAGAAAATACCGTTGGGACGAGTACAGGTGTGGTACCTTGGTGCGCTATCTGCCAATCACAGGAAGACATATGAAGGAAAATTCTTATTTGTTGCAGAAGTTTGTGTAGACTCCCCAATGATTGTTTTGCAATTTTTTTAGGTCTATAGGTCATGATGAGCGTAATTGCTGAAGTTATGAATTGATGATGGACAGAACACCAACATATAGAGTACAAATGGAGGCACATCCTCAGCAGGATCAAGGTGCAACTACAGTTCGAGGAGGATTCTAGGGTTAAGGAAGAGGATTATCAGGAGGAGCTAGAACAAGCTGAGGCCAGATCATTTGCTAAAATTGTGGAGAACCAGGTCACTTTGCGTGAATTTGTCAGAATCTAGTCCAACCTTCTTGTCAATATTACTGATAGTTTGATCATGTCATAGAAGATTGTCTCATTCTCATCGTGAAGATGCAGGAAAATAAGACCTAGACCCAACAACCTACTCAAAACATCCAAATGATGATATCAGAACCACATGAAGATGGACCCAGTGTTAATATTGTTACACGGAGCGGTATAGCTATTGGCGAAGATAAAGGGAAACAACCAAAGGAAAACATCTGGGTACACAAGGCTACTGAAAATGAGGCTAGATTTGATGTGAATAAAGTGAAGGAAAATATTATGGAGGCAAAGAAGAGCTTCGCAGATGCAGGAGCTTCTACATCAAGGGATCAGAGTACGTGCACAAAGAAGCTTGGAGTCAGTATTGCACAAGAAACAAATGTTGAAAATAATACTGAGAGGGGGGGTGAATCAGTATTATCAAGTCAAATAATCCTTTTCAAAAACCAAATTGTATACGCTACTTCAGTTAATTAAACTCGCGTATATACGCAACTATTCGAGTAACCAGCGTACACAGAAGAAACCTTTTAATTTTCTTAAAATTTCAGATGTGTTTGTTAATTGAGATGCAACATCAAATAACCAGTAACCAGAGACAGTAAAACAGACAGAGACAATCACACACAAGAACACCAGATATAAGTGGAAACAATGTGGGGTGAAAACCACCTGCTGCAATTCGTCTCTATTCTTTCTTAAATTAGAAACTTTTTGTTTAAACAATGTACTGGTGCAGTCCTTTACCAGTACGCAGAGTTGCAACTTGCAGGAGCTACAACTTTCTCTCTCGTTTTCCAGCTTTCCTGGAAGGAGCTTACAACCCCCTAGCTCTTGTTACTAGCCAAGATACTAGTACGTGGGTGCTGGCCTACAGAAGGCTACAACCTTCTCTTTCTTCCAGGGACCACTTTTCATCAATTTTCAAACTGGATCCATGAACATCAAACAATCATCAAGAATCAACCAATCTCCTTTTCACCAACTAGATCTGAAACAAGTAGATACTTCTCTAACAGCTGTACACAGAAAACTATACCAGAAACCACACAGCAGAACCCAGAACACAGCAGAAATAAGCAGAAATAGCTAGATCACAGCTTAAAGAATATACGCAATTTTAACAGTCTGCAACTTGCGTGCATACGCATCTGCGTATGGAACATATTGCGTATACGCGACTTTACTTCCCCTAAACTGTGTGTATACGCGCCTTCGTTTTACTGAACCTGCGTACAGATCTATAAAGGACAACAAACTCTTCCAGATATTCAATCACTAATTATCAGACTTATAGATCAGACAAGCGCCACATCAAGCAGATCAAAATCATACAGAGATACTACCATTTAGGCTTAAAGATTATGACCCATGAATAGACCTTATCCTTCCATTTGCGCTAAGGTTCCTCCTTCCTTCAGATCCAGATCTGCATCACCATCCAATATACCAGCTCTAGCACTTTATCAGATCTTCAATAATAATCCAGATGGTGATTTGTCACAAGATCTCCTTCCTCTTTTTATAGTCCAAGGCCTTCCCCAATACCATGGTTCAAAACCATAACATTTCAATACCATGAACCCAAAACAATGGATTGACACAATTGACGAGACGCCATGGTCCAAAACATAGGTTCAAGTTCCAAGATCTAACTGTCATGGACCAAAAGAATAATCACCAACATATACGCGCTTTTTTAAAGTATAACCCACGTGTATACGCACCTTCGTCTATATGAACCTGCGTATATGTCTTTTTCTACTTTCTGAGTGCCTGAACTGAGATCTGTTACCAAAGAAGGTTGCCATCAAGGACAACACCTGTGCCATAGCTCCAAACCTGTGCCATAATGCCAACAATCTCCCCCTTTGGACTTGATGGCAACACCAAGATCCAAGATCATTCTCCCCCTTTGTCATCAAGGGCAAAGGGTTGTGCTCCCCCTGAGTATATGCTGAAATTTTCTGTGCTGACCACGCTCCCCCTGACTGTAGGCAAGATCTGCAAAAAGGATGTTCTTGAAGAAGAACCGAGACTTGTGTAATAATACAAGACCTTCCTATCATCATAAGACTTAGTACATACATCCATCACCCAACGAAGTGGGGATCATCTATCCAACCGAGTGGAATACATCAGAAATTTACATATGATGACCAAATACATTGCATCTTCATCCCAGGCATAGTGGGGAAACCAATATAGGCCGTTACATGACCTTTACACAATATAAGAAAGAGACACACGAAATAGAGACAAATATTGATAGCAGCAGCAACTGACAATGATCATTCAGATCAGCAACCAAGATTTCTTTTGTTTGCCTTCTGCCTTTGTTCTACCTGAAATCAACAACAGCTATGCACTAGAACCAAAAGCTTCTAAACAAATGCCAACAATGCATAATTAGAAGATTATTTGCTTCCCCTGAACCTGTGCCAGATGGTCTCTAACAGACCCCTATCAAAATATCTTCAACCAGAGCCTGCTCCTTCTGATATCTATCAAGCCTTCATATACGTGATTGCCTCTGTACTGACCGGCGTATGTACGCGGATACTCCTTATCCAACACGCGTACACCCAATTTTCTCTGAATATTTAACAGCAAGATGATATATCCACAACTCCCAGCTTCTGTCTGAGATATTCAAAAGTTTCCCTGGGCAGTGGTTTGGTGAAAATGTCAGCAACTTGTTCCTTAGAAGGAACATACTCCAATTTGACCTTTTGTTCCAACACTTGTTCCCGAAGAAAGTGATACTTGATCGGTATATGCTTGGTCTTTGAATGCATGACAGGATTTTTTGAAATGCTAATTGCACTTGTATTATCACATAAGATGGGGATAGGTGGTGTACAAGTGATTTGAAAATCCTGCAAGGTCTGCATCATCCAAAGGAGTTGAGTGCAGGAAGATGTAGCTGCCACATATTCTGCTTCAGCTGTAGATAAGGCAATCGAACTCTGTTTCTTGCTGAACCAGGATACTAATCTGGAACCCATAAAGAATGCTCCACCACTTGTGCTCTTCCTGTCGTCCACTCTTCCAGCCAAATCTGCATCTGTATACGCATGAAGTGAGAGATCTGTGTCTCTAGGATACCACAAGCCATAGTTTTGAGTCCCTTGAAGATATTTGAAAATCCTCTTCACTGCTTGAAGATGAGTTTCTTTTGGATTCCCCTGAAATCTCCCAACTATTCCTACTGCATGCATGATGTCTGGTCGGGTACCTATCAAATAAAGTAAACTTCCAATCATAGACCTGTAGGTTGGTTGATGCACAGCTGCTGATTCATCATTTGCACTAAGACTGCATCCTGTAACCATGGGGGTACATACTGGTTTTGCATCTTCCATGCCATATTTCTTCAAAATCTCCTTGAGATACTTGGTTTGAGACAAAAAGATACCGCCTTCATTTGTTGGATTTGCAAACCAAGAAAATATGTCAATTCTCCAAGAAAAGACATTTCAAATTCTTTCTGCATCACCAAGGCAAAGCTTTGACTCATAGCTTCTTCATTGATGCCAAAAATAATAGCATCTACATACACAACAAGTATTAGCAATTTATCATTTTCAACTTTTATATAAAGATTGCTATCTACTGAACCTTTTGAAAAACCTTGTTGATGAAGATATTTGTCCAACCGGTAGTACCAAGCCCTTGGAGCCTGTTTAAGACCATAGAGTGCCTTTTTCAGTCTTCTGCATACAAGTTTTGGATCATTCCCAAGGATGAAACCATCTGGTTGCTCAATGTACACTTCTTCTTCTAAGTCCCCATTCAGAAAGGCTGATTTCACGTCCATTTGAAAAACTTTGAACTTTTGAAAACTTGAGAGAGCAAGGAACATTCAGATGGCCTCAAGTCAAGCAATAGGAGCAAAAGTTTCTTCAAAGTCTATTCCTTCTTATTGAGCATACCCTTTACAAATAAGTCTGGCCTTGTTTCTAATAACATCACCATTTTCATTCAACTTATTCTTGAAGATCCATTTTGTCCATATGACATTCTTATCTTTTGGTCTAGGAACCAACTCCCAAGTGTTGTTCTTTTCAATCTGCTCAAGTTCTTCATCCATTGCCTTGACCCAGCATTCATCTTGGCAAGCTTCTCTTACATTTTGTGGTTCAGTGGAGGAGAGTAATGCCAAATAGCTTGAAGCTTTTGCAATTGTTCTTCTTGTTTGTATGCCAGCTTGCTTTTGCCCCAAAATTTGTGATTCTGGATGATTCTTTTGAACATACCTAGAATTAGTCTTTTCTTCTATCCTTATCTGTTCCTCTGGCTCCTCATGGGTTTTTTCTTCATGGGTCTCTTCTTCATCATGAGTCTGATTTGGAGAATAGCTTCATCCTCTTCGATATCATCACAATTTACTTGCCTAGGGATGTATCCTTTTTCATCAACCACTACATCAATGCTATCAACAATTCTTCCAAGTCTTTTATTATAACACTTATATGCTTTGTTGTAGGGAGAATAACCAAGAAGAATGCCTTCATCTGCTCTAGGTTCAAGTTTGCCAAGCTGTTCATTAGTATTCTTAATATAGCATTTTCTCCCAAATATTTTGAAATGCTTTACCGAAGGAGTCTTACCATACCAGAGCTCATGAGGAGTTTGAGTGCTGTTTACCCGGACATTTGTTTTATTGAGAATAACAACCGCAGCATGAGCAGCTTCACCCCAGAAGGTGGCGGGAGTTCCTGATTCATCAAGCATAGCACGAGCCATTTGTTGGATTGCTCTGTTCATTCTTTCCACAACTCCATTTTGCTGAGGAGTTCTTGCTGTAGAGAATTCTCTTCTTATCCCATGTTCTTCACAGAAATCAAAAAATTCATTTGAAGTAAATTCCCCACCTCTGTCAGATCTGAGGCACTTAATTTTGTGACCTGATTGTTTTTCAGCCATGGCTTTGAAGGATTTGAATTTTTCGAATGCTTCATCTCTTTGCTTCATAAGTCCTAACCAGACAAACCTGGAGAAATCGTCAATGAATAATATCAGGTATTCTTCTCCTCTCAGTGTTCTTTTACTGAACGGTCCGCATGTATCTGTATGCACTAGCTCAAGAGGCATGCCAGCTGATCCTTCTTTCTCTGAAAAGTTAGTTCTGGTTTGTTTTCCAAACTGACATGATTTTCATATGGTGTTGTCAGGAATTTTGATATCTGGAAGGTCGCGAACTGCCTGATATTTGCATGCTTTCCTTATTTCTGAAAAACTTAGATGTCCCAACCTCTGATGCCATAACCAGTGCTCATCATCCTTGCTTAGATAGCACTGTTGTTGTCCTTCTTCAAATATGTACAGATTATTTGGAGTTCTTTTTCCTTTGATTATTGTTTTACCTGTATCAAGATCACGAACAAGACATCTATTTGATCTGAATATCACCTCGGTTCTTTGATCACACATCTGATTGACACTTAGAAGATTATGTTTCAAGCCATCAACATACAAAACATTTCCATCCTTGACCTTTTCTTTTAGCTGAGCAATGCCTTTTCCTTTTATGGCTGTCGGAGTATCATTTCCAAAAGAAACTTTCTTTCCCTTTTCTAAAGAAGTATATGATTCAAGTTTTTCTTTATCACCTGTCATATGCTTCGAACATCCGTTGTCGATGTACCATTTATTTTCCTGTCCTTCCGCATATAAAGCTATCCCACATATTTCTGGTTGTGGTTCCTTCATTCTCCATGTTTTGGAACTTGAGGTTTGTTCCTTCTGAGTTGTCTTCCAAAACCTACTCCTACATTCAGAATCTTCATGACCAAAATTATTACAAATAGAGCATTCAATTTCACTTTCAAGGGCGGAAAAGTGGTTATAGGACCTCTTCGTGATTGGAGGCATACTTCTTTGTTTTTGAGCTTCTCTAGTCATGATTGTCTTATAGGCAACACATTGAGCTGCTTTGTGACCAAAGTTATGGCAAGAAAAGCATTGGCCATTGAAGAAATTCCTGCGACTATCATCCAACCAATGGTAGTTTCTATTGACATCCATTCTTGAAGAAAATTGGGAAGATTTTACTTGTGGCTAGTTGTAGCTTCTGTTTGTCCTTAAGATAGCATGCCCCCAATTTTCTTGATAGACTTTGTTCGTTCTTGCGGAAGACTGTCCCTGATTTACCTAATGATTTCTATTAGGTCTTTGCTCACTCCTTTTTGCTGCATCAAGACAACTTTTGGAGGTGGAAGCTTGAGATGATTCACCATTATACCCTAGATCTGTCTTGATTAGAGGGGAACGTTGTACATTGATAATCTCATCTAGAGTTTCAGATCCTTTAACAAATTTAAGATTAAGGGCCTTTGTTTTCTCAATTTCTTTTCTAAGGTCAACAATTTCACATTCTAACTTCTCAAGAGATTTTTCTTTTTCATCAAGTTGGAATTGAACAGTATCAATGATCACATTCTTTTCTTCTAAACATGTTTTGAGTCTAGAAATCTCTTCATAAAATCCATCTATATCTATAGCATCCATGTAATCATCATCTTCAAAAGCCATTAAAAGTTTATAGTTATTACCTCGTTCATCTTCATCACTATTTGAAAGACCATCACTATCTTCATGAGTGTAGTAACTTTACTTAGTTACATTTTGTTTCTTGTTCCATCTAACAGGTTCCTTCCCTTTGTCAGTTTTATCCTTATGAGGGCATTTGGCAGCATAGTGACCGACTCTCCCACAAGCAAAACATTTGAAAGGCAACTTACCTCTGAATCTTCCAGTACCTCGTTGAAGATTTTTGACAAAATTTGATTCTTCTTCCTCTTCTGACGCATGTCCTAACTCATAGTAGTCTCCTTTGCTTGAAGCCTTGAAAGTTGCTTCTCTCCTGTCTGATGGTCCTCCTTTCCTCATTTCATGAGCAGTTATAATCCCGTGTAGCTGTGACATGGTAACATTTTGAAGATTCTCCTTTTCTTCTATTGCAGAAACTTTAGATTCAAACCTAGGGGACAAAGATCTTAAAACTTTTTCAACCACAACAGCCTCTTTTATTTCTTCACCCAAGTTTTTCATACAATTAACAATCTCATCTACACGAAGGAAATAGTTAGCCACACTTTCGTCATTATGCATTCTGAGATTTTCATATTGAATTATGAGGGTTTGAAGTTTTGCTCGTTTTACCTGATCATCTCCTTCATAGCTCAGTAAAATCTTATACCATATTTCTTTTGCGGATTTATATTGCATAACCTTGACAAATTCTTATTGAGATAGACATCCTAATAGAGTATTGACCGCCTTTGCATTTGTTTCATATTTCTTCTTCTCAGCTGGATCTATAGGAGTTGATGATGGAAAATTATACCTTGTATCTATGATATCCCAGACTTTTGTACCAAGAGATTGAAGATAGGCAGTAACTCTTACCTTCCAATATACGAAATTTGTCCCATCAAAAATCGGTGGCCTGATTGATGCTTCCCTCTCGTAGTTGCTCATGATGAAAGATCTTCCTTCAAGTGATCAAGCTTCTTCTGAAGGATCGGCTCTGATACCAATTGTTGGAAATAATACTGAGAGGGGGGGTGAATCAGTATTATCAAATTCTTTTCAATATATATTCCAGATTTATACTTTAATTTATTCTTCAAATATTGATCATTAGTTTGTATGTCAGTACCATATAATAATGAGCAAGAACAAGAAAGACAGATAATCACACCAAGAAACACCAGATATAAGGTGGAAACCCAATGTGGGTGAAAACCACCTGTTGCAATATGTCTCTATCTTCTTTCAATTAGAAACTTCTTTTACAATGATTTTGTACCGGTGCAGTCCTTTGCTAGTACGCAGGCTGCAACCCGCAGAGAGCTACAACCCTCTCTCGTTTTCCAGCTTCTCCTGGAAGGGAGCTACAACCCCCTTAGCTCTTGTACTAGCTAAGATACTTGTACGTAGGTGCTGACCTACAGAAGGCTACTAATTTCTCTTTCTTCCAGGGACCACATTTCATAAATTTTCAAACTGGATCCAAAACATCAAGTACATGTGCATCACCCAATCTCCTTTAAACAATTAACTTCTCAGAATGCAGTAACCAGAAAATATCACAAGTAACTAGCCACCAATTTAAACCGAGATCTCTGCAGAAACAGCTAAAATACAGCTAAAATATATTTCAAGAAAAAGGTCTGCAACTTCACCGAAGGAAGCCTGCAGATATCCGCACTTCTGTCGTGAAGAGACTGCGCAGCTCTGCACCTGCTCCGCTAATTCAACTGTGCACCTCCGCACCTATACCTTCTACTGCGATGCGTTCCTCCGCATTTGCGCCTTCTGTTGCGCTGCGTTCCTCCGCACTTGAGCTTTGGATCGCTTGCGGACCTCTGTATAGAGCCAAATTCTCAGTCCTCCAATGTGCCACAAACTGTTAGATCCACAGATTTGAACATGCGCCAAAGAGATCACGACCTATCAATAGATCCGCCTTACAATTTATAGATTTCTCTTTTATCTAGATCTAGCTTTTCAAACCGATCACCCAAAATTTTAGAATTAAGATATTCAATTTTCAAGTACTTAGCCAAATGATCTCCTTTCCTTTTTATATGCAAGCCCTTACTCAAACCATGGATCAAAACCATAGAAAACCAATACAAGGGATCCAAAACCTAGGTTTAATATTTTAGATGCCAAAACCACAGACCAAAACCATAGTATCAAAAACATCGGACTAAATACCATGGACCAAACATAAGACGCGTGTTTTTCTCTGCATGAAAGTCCGTGCATTTTAGGTTCACACCTTTTGTGCGGGAGATCTGCGAACGTATCCGCACTTTGTGAATGGCGTGCCTGCGGGTCCACACCTTTTGAATCATGTACCTGCGAACCCCTTATTTTCTTCCATTCTAAGTAGGCTGATCATCAATCTTTGCTACTGCCTGTTGCACTATGATCTGTCATCTGTACGAGAGGGTTGCCATCAAGTACAACATATGTACCATAATGCCAACAACATGGATATTACAGATGGAGCAATTCTTCGATCTCAATAATGTACAAAACACACAAAAGGTACGTATTGCAACTTGATATTTGGAATGGCAAAGGGAAAGGGAAGATTCGAATCCCCTGCAGACTTTGTGAAGGCAATCATCCCCTTCACCTTTGTCCACTTATGGATAAATCCTCCACTGTTTTAGAAAGTCTCCCAACCCCCTCGCCCCAACTCCCCGTTGGATATCAACGTCTTTCTGCAGCTGCAGATCATTCGCCTCCCGACAATGAGATTGGTTCACATTCTTCTCTTGTCCAGGCACCTCTTCTCGAACCCAGTTGTGCCCAGTCTGTTCCAGACCAACCATTGGTCGGAAAGAGTGTCGACCGGAGCTCACCTCCTGTCGACCACTCTGTTTCGAAACAGAAAAATTCCCATGTTCATCTCGTCTCATCGGATTCTCCTGAGCTCGATGATGGTTTTCCCATCCCAGTCTCTCCAGAGAATTGCGATTCGGTCTCTCTCGAGCAGGGGGGCAACCATATGGTTCCCCCGCCAAGTAGTTCGGTCGTGTCCTTTGATTGGAGCTGTTTAACTACCCCTCCCCTTCCATCCCATGTGCCTTTCTGGGTCACCGCCTATGCTTCCCATATGGCGCTGCCTGGCACTATGTTAGATGAGGGAGCATCGGTTAGTCTTATGCCCGTTACTACTTGGCAAGCTTTGGGTTCCCCATCGCTTGTACCTGTCGCACCGAATCTCACCGCTTTTGACGGAGGAACGAGTCAACCATTAGGGATCCTCCCAAAGTTCCCTATTACTTTGGGAGGCAAGACTATCTATATAGACATCTTGGTTACCCAGGGTTCGTTAGAATTCAGTCTTCTCCTGGGTCGCGACTTTGTGTATGCCATGGGAGCCCTTGTTTCTTCGCTTTTCCGTGTGATTTGCTTTCCACACGGTGGAAGAATGGTAACGATGGACCAATTATCATTCATTCGTTCACAAGCCCCTCCGGCACAATTTCCCTTCCCTCTTGGTTCTCGGCCACCAGTTGCATCTGTCTCGTCTCAGATCAACTACGTGGCCGCCTCTCCCATGCCTATACCCAGCAATGCCGCTATTGTGCATAGTGTTTTGGGGGCATTGGGTCCCGACTTCCGAGACATTGACCTCCCATTGGGAGTGCCACTCTTGAAAGCCCCGATTTCCTGTTCATTATGATGAAGTTCGTGCGGAGCATGGTTCTTGATCTTGTGTCAAGCTCCCTAAAAAATGAAACAAGGAGTCTCGAGGATAGTTTTGCTAATGTATCAACCTCGTTAAAATAATGAAACGGCTTGTATCCGAGGATAGTTCATTATCATTCTGTCAACCTCGCTAAAACAATGAAACGTGAGCTCGTGCATTTCGAGCGCATTATCATTATATCAACCTTCACCCCATTTTCAATGGACTGAAGCTTGGGGGGCATGTACCTTGAATTGAGACACGGTGCTGGGGGGCATGCCCGTTTCATTCCTCATAAAGCATATTTTGCATACGTGATTCTCATGTATGTTTTCAAGATCTCATAAAAACAAAATATATGCGTGTGTGTGAATACATTCCACGATGGGTCGTTTGTTATGCACATAGAGACATCAAATTACATGTGTTCCGAACAGTCGCATAACATATAAAACACATAATAACGTGAAGAAAAGATCCATCTAGGAATATGTTACACTGAAATTTGTCACCATGACTATCTGCAGTTAATATGGCTCCATCAATAGTCATATTATCCTCCTTGTCAAGCCTAACACCTATGCTCTTCATGTCAAGCTTCAAAAAAGAAAGAAAGTCACTAAAAACATGTTTATCTCTGGGTACGCAGGTTCTCTCTACCTTGCCTGCGTGTACGCACCCCAAACTCATTGTACCTGCGTACTTGTACGCTCTGTAAGCCAAAGGATGGGTGCGTACCCCTGTAAAGGTCAAAAGGCGCGAGTTTCATCTTAAAAAAGTTACTTGTGGTCACTTCTAGAGCCTTCTAGAAGAGTGTTTGACGTGTATCGAGCGCCTCCAGATGGTTCATGCATCCCTATGATAGAGGAACTTATCCCATCAAGAGAGGAGCTACCCCATCCAAAAGAGGGAGTATCCCATTGATGTTGGAACTGAATAACCTCCTCTAGAATACTATAAATACAGGCATTGGGCCAGAGGAGGGGAGGTTGAAAGCTGAACATTCAAAAGGGTAAATGCTGCTGGAATTAGGACTTCCATTGTTGACTTGTGAGGAGAGATCACTATCCTTCCTTGTTGCCATATTGGGAGTGGGTGAGCTTGTCAAAGTAGAGGAAATCTCTTGTTGGACCCTGGGAGGAACTTGCACAACACAAGGCTCAGGTTGTAATGGTTCCTTTTTTGTTTCTTTAATACAAATAAGTCCGTTCTTCTCAATGATTTGTTGTTAATGAATTATTTCATGTACTCCTTGGTCTATATGATGAATATGCTTTGTTTTATGAAATATTTAGGTGTTATGTAATCGTTTGACTGTTAGTGTATGCAGGTCTTTAAATGAAGGAGGAGCTCATCTGGATCAGCAAGGCTGGACTGCTACAACAAGCGTTGGATTTGAGGTAGGATCGAACAACACTTGGTTTCTCATAGAATGATGTATGTTTAGAGAAGGATTTCTCTTGTTTGTCTTGTTTGTCACTAGAGAGTCTTAGACTCCTAGGGAGGTCAGGCTTGTCTGCAAAAATAACTCTTTCCGCATGACAAAACTTGAAGGGATGTTGAACAAAGGTATGACCTTATTGAAAAACAAGCTTATGCTCTCATAAGGTCTTTAAAGGAATTCGGAATTTATATTATGCATTCCAAAGTAGTTTCATATGTACCTTTAGCTTCAATAAAAGATGTCTTAACTCAGCTAGATATTGATGGGAAGAGAGCTAAATGGGTTGCAAAATTCATTGAGTTTAACATAGAGGTGGAGCCCACTAAGCTTTTCAAAGGGTAGGGCTTGGCTAAACTTATGGTTGAAGAAAATTGTAGCTTGTTAGACATAAATTCCATGGGCTTAAATTCAGATGATGAGCAGATGGAGGGAGTAATAGAAGAGAAAAGGTAGAATCAGTCTTTGGCTAAAAATATAACCACATGTGAATGGTATTACAACATAGTTCATTTTTTACAAAAGCTAGAAGTCCCTCCTGGGCTTAGCTCATGTCAAGCTCATGCCATTAAACTCAGATCAGCCAAATTCTATATTGATAAAAATCTAATTTATTGGAAAGACCCATTAGGGATCCTCTTGAGGTGTCTAGACAAAGAACAATCTATGGAAGTCATGCACCAGTTCCATTCTAGCATCTATGGAGGGCATCATTATTGGAAAACCATAGGTCATGAAATCTTGAGGGCTGGATATTATTGACCTACTCTATTCTGTGATGTGTTTTCTTTTGTAAAAGCTTGTGAAAAGTGCCAAAGGTTTGTAGGAAGACAGTAGCTAAAATCTATGTCCTTGAAGCCAATACATGTCAATGGTCCCTTCTAGCAGTGGGGCTTGGACTTTATAGGTGAGATCAACCCACATTCTAGTGGCCAACACAAATGGATCTTAGTAGCCACTGATTATTTCACCAAGTGGATTGAGGTTATACCCACTAAGAATTCCAATCATCAAGCTATCATAAAGTTCTTGAATGAGAATATTTTCACTAGATTTGGTTGCCCAACCAAACTAGTCACTGATAATGTAGCAGCTTTCAAGGCAAAAGAATTAGTGGACATGACTGAAGCCATGGGCATTCAAGTGGTGCATTCTATATCATATTATCCTGAAGACAATGGCCTGGCAGAATCATCTAACAAGAACTTGGTAAGGGTAATCAAAAATATCTTAGAGGACAACAAAAAAAGCTGGGATTCCAAGCTGAATTTTGCACTATGGGCTGACAAAGTTACCATCAAAAAGTCCATAGGGAATTCTCCATTCAAACTGGTTTATGGAACTGATGTTGTTTTCCCCATCCAGCTGATTTTCCCTATGGCTAAGTTCTTTCAAGAAGAACAAGATGAAAATAATGATATGGTAAGAAGAATGAATAACCTGGTTGAACTACAGCAAATTAAAGAGCAACTAGTTGAGATGTCAAAAGCTCATCAAAAGAAAATCAAAGAAACCTTTGATTGGAAGATAAAAGTGGAAAATTTCCACGTTGTTGATTGGGTACTTAAATGGGATGCATTCAAGGAAAAGAAAGGTAATCATGGCAAGTTTGACTCCTTATGGACAGGTCCTTTATCATCGCTCAAATTTAGAAGAACAATACATTCATTCTAAACAGTCTGCAAGGAGGAGATACTTTTGGTAGCCCAATAAATGGGTGGTTCTTGAAACTTTATTTTGTTTAAGGCTTTAAATCCTTGTCATTGTAAACATGTTTTTCCAGTTTTTATTTCATTACAAAATAGACTGCATGCACAATGGAACACTAGAAGGAAGATTTGACTTTGTTTTTTTCAGGAAAGGCATTGATCTGTGATCCTTGAAACCTCACAAGGAGGATTTCATCCCCAGAAGGAGCCAATTTAGCCTTGCTAGCAAAAGGCCCACAAATGGATCCATGTAGGCTCTTAGAGTCTCCAAAGTTGCTTAAAAACATGCCAATGAGTCCATTTATGTCCTTGAAATCTTCAATTTTTACTCAAAGATCATCTAATGATCAAAATTACCGATCATCGAATCGGTAGGGAATATATATATCTATATATATATATATATAATATATATATATAATATATATATATATATATATATATATATATATATATATATATATATATATATATATATATCAGGCCCAAGCATTGAGCGATCAGCGATTGCGATCAGATCACTTTGCTATATTGCATTAGCACGATACCATGGGGTGGGACTTATGCATAGGTGTAGGTGCAATGCGATAACAGGACCCGACGGTTATGTAATATGATATCTGATAATATTTGAAGTTCGCACCGAGGCCATTTTTAATGTATTTTTCGTGTTTTTCGTTATTTTAACAAAATAAAAAGGGAACGGGAGACACTGCCGATGTGATAAAACCCAAACTCGAAAGGGTTTCAGAATAAAAATATATATATTTTGAGGTCCACAAAAGCCCAAATTTTAGTGTATTTTATGTATTTGCGTTGTATAACGAAAATATGAAGGGATCATTGGCGAGAGCGATCGTGATGAAGAATATATGAAATTTGAAGTTTTCCCAAAGCATTTTTCAGTGTTTTTGCATATTTCATTATATAAAGGAAATACACAGGCTAGGCTGAATGCAACTTGCGATCGTCACAAGGCCAGACCCAATAGATAATTAAACGATATTTTAGGACTTTCCCAGTTAATGAACAATGATGGGAAGGATTTATCAGTGTTGCAGTGTTTTCACACTTTATAACCAAAACAATCATTGTTTGCAGTTTAAAGGGAAACACAAAGGCCCCAAGACATATTTCACCATATAGCAATGCCCAAGAGATAGTTTGCTGGGAAAGAGAGCCCGAAAAGGGAAAGAGAAGGGCCACAACATGTTGCAGCCTGAAATAGAAAGTTCAAGGAGCTCAGAAAACACAACAACCACACCAACAAACATTATAGAGCATCTTTGGCAAAGGAAAACTGCCAGAAAGCGCAACAAGCCACCAAAAATATCTGAAAGTGGTTACTCCATTGTCAAAAGTAGAAAAATCCAATCCCATGCTTGCTTAGAGGGCATCAAATCAGTTAACAATGCATATCAGGTAGATTAAGACTCCGAGCCTCTTAGAGCTCAGGAGCATTGTAAACAAGTTATAAATAGTTGAAAGTAAGATGTAATAAGGGTTCAACTTTTGGAGATTATTCCTCCTCTGTTAATTCAAGCTTCTCATCTTCATTCTAGCAATATAAGCTTCTTTTGCCATTATATGTTCAACGTCCATTCTCTTTGTTGTTCTATGCTTTCACTTGAACAGTTTGTTCATGTTTTCATTATTTCTAAGGCCAGATAACTGTCGTCTTATCTATGTTTTGATATATTAGATTTGCAAGCTTCTTTGCTACCTATAGTTAGCCATCCATACGTGGTCATATATGCATTTTCCAGTACAGCCAGTGTTCTCTTTTGCTGCCTGTAGCTAGCCATTGATGTATGTTTATGTATGCAATCTGCTGGTATAGTCAGTATTCTCCATCTATCCATTTAATTTATAACTTATTGAGCATTAGTGGTCTAAATCATTGCATTGGTGAGAGTTTTCATGCATGCATTGAGTGAAAATAGGGCTGAAATGGTTATCTAACTTGATCCAAACCATCATTTATTCCAATATTTTAGAGAAAAATATTGAATATTATATGTTACCAGGCATCTGCGACCTACAACCTGGGAGAGTTTCTTGGAGTGATAACAAGATTTAAAGAGATCATGAGGCTACCAGGAGAGACTCCTTATGGACAAGATCAAAGTATGAAATGTATGATTCGTGAAGCCAATATGAATATGACAGAAGGACAACATCGCGAGTTGTTTGTAGCTTTGTTACTACCACATTTAAGGAGTGCGTTATCGTAGTAGAAGACAAAAACTCAGGCAGAGGACTTAGAGAGAGCTATAAGGCTACATGAGACACTGATGCAAGATCCTAATCTACGAGTTCAACAAATCCATGCACAGCTGAAGAATATGTGCCTTGAGATGTAAAGTTTGAAAAAGGACAAGATGGTTCAACCAGAAGTGTGCAAAGAATTGTGGTGCATCAAATGAAAGAGTCAGGGTCATGACAAAGACCACTGTCCAGTTTTTACAAATTACCTTGTAGGAGGAGGACCAATGCCTCTAAGACCAGAAGCTCAAGTAGGACCTAGCGTGGTGCCTACTTTGTGGTGCGCTATCTATCAAATAGCCAGAAAACATGCCACAGACAATTGTCAATTCTTACAGAAGTATACACAAACTTCACAATAGTTGTTCTACAACTTTTGTAGGTTGGTGGGACATGATGAGCGAACTTGTAGAACCTATGAGTTGATGATGGATAGAACGCCCACCTACAAAATTCAGGCCCAAATGTAGCTACTTGACCAAAATGCAGGAATGGTGTGGACAGGACTTTAGGGGCGGGAAAGAGGCCGAGGGAGAGGAGGACCTGGTAGAGGTCACAGATAGTTTATTTGCTACAATTGCAAAGGGCCAAGACACTATGCCTGCGATTTCACTAATCCAACTTGCATTTCATGCAAATATTGCACGTTGTTTGATCATGAGACAAAAGATTGTCCTATGCTGATAGCTAGGATACACGACAAAGGAGTGCTACCGCCTCCCCCGACTCAGAACCTACAAATGATGATGTCTAAGCCATGCGAGGAAGATCCAAACATAAACATTGTGCTCTAAAGTGGAATCGTGACGAGAGATGACAAAGGAAAACAACCAGAAGCATGGAAAATTTTAGAGGCGAATGTTCACCCTTAGGTGAAATTAAGGGGTTTTAAATTTTTAGTGGGTGAATATTTTGTATCATAGTACATTTCTACAAATAGCCTCAAATAACCCACTTTATGTTAAGGGATAGGGTAAAAAAGGTAAATTTAGCCTTTGAAATTAGGAGTTACAACCTTCCATTCGCCCTAATTTTCAAGAATAGGTTTTATTTAGGTGAATCCTATGGGTCAAATACCATATTTATAAAAGAGGTATGGTAGATTAATAAAAATATAAATAAAGTGGAGGTATGGTAAATAAATAAAACCTATTTTTGTGCTTACTCAAAAGGTATGGTAAATAAATAAAAATATAAATAAACTAGACGTATGGTAAAAAAATAAAACCTCTTTTTATATTTAGTCCATAACCCTCTTTATATTTATGAAGGCTCAAAAAAGAGGTTTTATTTAAGTGAACCCTATGGGCCAAATACCATATCTGTAAAAGAGGTATGGTAAAAAAATATAAATAAACAAGAGGTATGGTAAACAAATAAAACATTTTTTTATATTTACTCCATAAGTCACCTTATATTTACGAACACTCAAAAAATGTGTTATATTTAGGTGAAACCTATGAGAAAAATACTATGGGCCAAATACCATGGGCTAGATTATTATTAATACCATGCAAAAAAACATTATTAACCCTAATATTAGTATGAATAAAAATAAAAATGGCACATGGTATTGACCCATGGTATTTACCTGGAATGTAGCCTATTTAAATGGGGGAACTAAACCAACATAGATCCATCTTTACTCTGGATCTACTAAGCCCCGAGAGGGATCAAATATTGTGATATGCAAACTAGCATAGAGTGAAAAAATATTTGATCCCTCTCAGGGCTTGGTGGATCAAGAGTAAAGCTGGATGTTGTAATTTAATGTATGTTAAACATTTTAACTTCGTTAAAATAAAAAATAAAATAAAAATCAATTATTATTTTTATTATTTTTTATAAATTACTAATAGCAATTTTTAAGCTCCAGGTTTATGATAACCCATGGTATTGACCCATGGTAATACCATGGTATTCATGTGGGCATAGACCAAGTGCTCAGAGGGATAAGTAGATTTCATTCCCCTAAGAGTGGTAGACGTGGAGTTAAGATGGATATAGGTTGGTTTTTATGATAATGAAGATATTAAATAGACTTAGGAAATTATATTGTTAAAACATCTTAGGGTGAATGGTTAAAGCTACATTTAGTCACTTCACAAAATTTAGTAAAAAACACCAATATCTCCATTAATATTGGTTTTTAACTTTTTTCTGATTTAACAAAAAAGATTCAAAACAATTAAACCTTATCACTCTTTCTGCATCACCCTCGCAAAAGATTTCTCACCATTTTTCAAACATTCTCAATATGATATCTTCATGAAAATGTTTAGGTACTGATGTTGGATTAGTTGCTTGAAAAATAAAATAATATGGGTTGTACAACCTTTCATCTTCTATGCTATTCTTGATTTCCCACCATTTTTCAAACATTCTCAATATGATATCTTCATGAAAAAGTTTAGGTACTAATGTTGAATTAGTTGTTTGAAAAATAAGTTGGTTTGTACAACCTTTCATCTTCTGTGCTATTCTTAGTTTGTCTTAATAATCTGTAGGGGTTGGAGCCACTGTAGCATATTCCCCTAAAAGGTTGAGATCGTTCACCAAAAAGGAAGTTAATCTACATGTTACAATGATGTTAAAAAATGTGAGACCTGTGAAGGTAGTGAATTATGCTAATAAGCAATTTAGATTGGGAGAGACGTGATTAAATTTTATTATTTAATTGAATATTTCCAATTAAAATAATAATAAATCTACATTTATATATTCATATATTGATTGGAAGGATTCTCACAATGGTCACTTCTTTCAATTAGATCCCCTTCAAGCCTTTGGGATACCTAATACTTTCTTCAATAATATAGTTGGGGCTTGCTACTTGTTGGCGTGTTGGGGTAAACAAACTTCATGTATTTTTTCTTTTATCTCGCGGTTGGAGTATATGGAATAAGAAAGAAATTTGATAACTTGAAAAGAGTGGTAGCTTGACAAAAGTTGTAGAGAAAAGGTTTATCTCTCCTACCTTGACAGAACTCATTGTCAATATCAACACGTACAAGAACTTTGTTGTGGAATATTTGTTGGCATTATGTTTCTGGTATGGTTATATGTTACAGATGTTGTACTTGATGGCAACACCCATGGCATGGCTCTCAATATGACGAGAATTAAGAAGTACATAGGAGAAAAGTTCACGGAATTTTATGCAGAGAAAAGTTTATAAAAGTTTATTTCATGTGGAGAAAAGTTCACGGAATTTTATGCAGAGAAAAGTTTATTTCATGTGGGAAAACTTATCTTTGGTCCATGGTAGTTAGTCCTTGGAATTTGAACCTATGGTTTTTGGACCATGGCATCCCGACAGACGTGTTGATCGCTAGTATTGAGTTGATGGTATTGGTTTGTTATGATTTTGGCCCGTGGTATTGGTCCATGATTTGAGGAAGAGATTGCCTATATAAAGCAAAGGAGATCATTTGGCTTGTGTATGCTTTTGGGTTGAATATCTTAAGATCTGAAATATTGGGTTATTGTTTTAAAAGCTCGATCTATATGAAAGTGAAGTGGAAAGCGAATCTGTGAAGGGTGATCTCTCGAGCGCTGCAACTGC
>APFE030698821.1:133067-222606 GCA_000404065.3 Pinus taeda | reverse complement strand
CTGTACAACTTATTTCCCAAAGTAACAATAACAGCACGGGGCCTTGATTCATACACAACATGTCGCTTCCACAAGTATGGTTGTCCTAATAATACATCACAAACTTCAAGGGGAGTAATGTCACACAATACCTCATCCATGAAGGGCTTGATGTTGTATGGAAGGTGACACTGTTGGCTCACACGAAGATCCTGTCCTTGGTGAAACCACCCGATGGTGTATGATTGTGGATGTGTTGTGGTCGGTAAGCCCAGCCACTTCACGACCTATGCCAAAATGAGGTTCTTTTAGCTCCCGCTATCGACAATGAACTGTAACGAGGAGCCCTTTACCCACATTTGGAAGTGGAAGAGGGGCTCCTCCTCCTCTGGATCTTCGAGTTCCTCCTTCTAGATCTTTGTGGTGGCAATGGTGGCGTTGGGCTTTGCATCGATAGTCTGCTTCCCTTTGTCATTCCCCTTGTCGAGTTCTAACTCAGAGTCGAAACATGCATCTAATTCTGAAACCTTTAGCTCGGCCACCAATGATTGCTTGGCCCGACACTCACTTGTGTTGTGAGTGGAGCTATTATGGAACTCACACCACTTTCCCATGTCCTTTTTCGGGTTCGTGGCGTTGTTCTTTGCTTGGAACTTTGGCGGGTTGTCTTGGGCCACCCCGCCTTGGCTTTGTCCTTTGTTCTATGGTTGGGGGCACCTTTCCCTTGCTTCAAATTCACAGATCCAAAGTATCGCTTCTTTTGTTTAAACTTTTGCTCGACCTTGACGGGATATCAATATGTCATGCTGAGCGAGGAGATGTTCAGGAATTCTATTTCTTCTTGGATGTACTTGTGCAGGCAGCTGCGGTATTTGAGTACCAAATGCTACTCTGTATCCTTCATACCCAACTTTGTGTGAAGGGTATGGAAAATATCAGTAAACTCTGGCACGTCTTGGTCCCTTCCCTGCCGCAGCATGGTCCACTTTATGTATTGATCCTCATAGCTTCTGACAAGGTAGTACTACTCCTTGATGGCATCCTGAAATGAATTCCAAGTGGGTGCAGCTAAAAATAATGAGCCTGTACTTTCATCCTTCTGCTCGCAATAGGTTTCCCACCAGTTCTTGACGTGGGGCGCTGCTTTGAGGAGACCGAAAATAATCTTTTCCCGACTAGAAAAATCATGAACAAAAAAATAACCCTCTAACAGATTTAACCATTTATCGACGACATCTACATCTATTTGACCCTTGAATATGGGGATTTCAAAATTAACTTGTACCTTAAACAGTGTGGTGTTTCCAGAGTAGCTGTTGGAAGCCGATGCGTCGCCCCTGGGTAGCCGCTGAAGGATCTGGGCAAAGTTGTCCATCATTATGTTCCTTTGTTTCTCGAGGGCTCCTTCGAGCAATATTTTGATAGGATCTCATGCCCCCTCGTCTTTCTTTTCATCCGCCATGGGAGGTCGTTGGGATTTGTGAGGTTGGTCTTGCAAAGGTTTGACCAGTTCAAGCCCTAACTCCTTATATCCCGACCTCGTTGGGGACATGCAAAGAAAAACAGAGAAAAAAAAAGCAGACTGCTCTGATCCACTGATCCGAATTTAAACAGGAACGCAGCAAATTACAGAGATAACCATAAACACAGAGATGCAGTGGAAATAATACTTCATTTCATTAATGTAAAATATTGAAATATTCTTACAAACAAAAATGGAAATAAACTAGTTAGGGCGATGGTAGCTTATCTCTAAGAAGAGATGTGGTGGCTACATGCCTCTGAACTGCCTTACAATGAGGCTCAAGGGCCTTTTTATTATTGAACAATAAGAGCAGACCTTAAACAACCAAAACCCTAACCCGAGGAGATGTAACACCAAGATTTTATGGGCCCCATTGGGGTGAGTTGGACAACCAACTTCCTGAGGTCGCGACTTGGTCATATTATCTCCGTTTGACATGCATGATAGCCCGTTAGAAAGATCTCTCTGAGGACTACAACAGAAAATACAATTTAAAACAAAAGTCACTTGTGGTAGATTTCCAAAAAAATGTCGTTTAGGGCCTCAAAACAGCTCCGAAAGTTTAGGACCCGAAAACTGCTAAAAATAGCAAATTGTGCTACAATTAAGGAAACTAAAAAAATGAAAGAAGAAATGGTGGGGGTCCAAGTGGAATTGACGGGTGGCCACCAATATCCACCTGGATCACTTGACCTTGGGTCAATCTTGGAAAACAGTTTAGCTCTACGCAAATGCTAAAAAAAAGTCAAATATCCTTTGAAAAATACATGTTTTCTTCACTATGACCTTGTTTAGCTACCTAAAATCGTTACAAAACCTTAGTTATCATATCTGCTTTTAACAAAGACCACTCAATAACCCCAAGGTAACACACTTGGATACATGTGACCTTCCTTCAAAAGTTTTTCCAAGTACATTTGCAATTCCTTAAGTTCTATTGTGCTCATCTTGTACGGTGTCTTGGACACAGGGTAGCTCCAAGTAACAAATCTATGGAAAATTCAATCTCTTTTAAGTGGTAAACCTGAGATGTCAATAAATGCATATTCAAATTCCTTGAGTACTTAATGATTTTCAATTACTGGCACCTTTTAGGGATCTGTTTTGATGTCATTTCACTGCTAGTTACCCCCTTTTGATCATATAAACCCTTCTTGTTACCTCGTTACTATTGGAAAAATAACTTAAAAGGCTACAAGGTAAATATGTTGTTTAATTAATATATTTCCATTGTTTTTGAGGAATTAAAGAGATTAAAGTTGATTTGCTTCTAATGATGGTCTAATCACTTCAAGTCTTGTAACCTACATAAGGATCTAGTAACACACCTTGATGCTCGACACGTCTACGCACCTCTAGAAGGAAAACCAACACATGAGTTTTCCTACTATATACCTTGAGATATTTTAATGTTTAGCGGAGCATTTTTAGGTCCTACAGAGCATGAGATATTCTTCAATCAAACTTATGGTCAAAGTGTTCCAACAATGGTGTGGCCAACAAAGAAAATCAAGTTGAGAGCAATCACCTCTACTATTTCACACCATACAACTTGATCATGGTCTACACTTGATGAGAGATCCACCAAACTACCTTCCTTTTCCCATAGAGATATGTCTTCAATGTTTCAAACGCACGATATAGGGGATTCGAGAGAGTCCACTTGTGTGTTGTTTTGTATTATGTAAAAAGTATATTTGAATAGATGTGAGTAACAATGTAGGGGATTGTCAATTGTAAGATCATTTAATTTGTTTGAATTTTGTTATATAATTAGATCACTAAGACAATGCAAAGTTACAATTATGTATTTATGAACCTCAATCCTAGTTATTACAAAGTGTTTAATGTGAGAGTTTTGAGACTAGTTGTGCACAATTTGAATGAGGTTTTATAGTTTTCCAAGCAGCGTGACACCGATTGGGAGGGCCCCTCAATTTGGTCCTTGTTTCTTTGTTTTCTTTATTATGTAGCATAGCATTGGTATTTTACTTATACTATAATTTGTTTTTGTAATTTCGTGGTTAGTGTGTTTACCTTCTTTCATTTCTTATGCTATATTGTGTTTTTTACAAAGACAACATCTCCCACTGAACGATTAAGTGACACTTTGTAATTCCTCATTTTGTTGCATGAACACTCTAATTAAAATGTAATGAAATAATTACAACTTGTGTGTTAGGAAACTCTATGTTATCAACCTAGTGATCAAACTTCTCTCATGAATTGTATGCAATGGTTTAATTTGCTTTTCATGTTTACATGTGTGTTCTTTGATAATAACCACAAAAGGATAATTTCTATTGAAGTTGGTTACAAGATTTTTTTCATAAACAAGATGAGAACACTTAGGAGTATTACTTGAGTGAAAGGCTATCCTCTATGCTCAACTAAACCTTTATCTAATTTTACCATTTAGAGAATGAGATATTTGTAACATTTTTTTGAGTTATTTTGTTTTCGAAGTGTTGCTCTAGTTTTACCACATTCAATTATACATTTAGATATTTTTACCCATAGGATAGAAATCCCATTAATGCCCTAAATTATGCAGATATAGTGTTAGCATCTCGTAACTTTAAGCCCTTGAATTGATGATTTAATGTTCGGTATTTAAGTTAATTAAATTGACTAACATTTTTGGTTCCATTAATAAGGAGATGCTAAAAGAGATTAGTACATCTATGGCCTATCTTTCTTTATGCTATAGACTAGAGAATAGTAGTGACATCTATGTACGACTCTATGTATGCCTATCTTCGCTTTAGTGACTCTGTTGTCTCTTTCACTCTAAAGCTATGATAGTATTGTATGAATAGAGCTAGAGATGATAAAGTTTGATTTTAGAGGAAAGATAAAGTAGTAAATTCAGATAGAAAAGATAAAACATTTTTTTTATATAGAGATAAAGTTAAAGGAAAAAATAGAATAATTGTTTCAAATAAAAATACTCCTTCAAATACTAAATTGTTGACAGGGAGATTCAAGAAAGGATGATTGGATTGGACCCCATGCTAAATCCAAAGATTGTGGCAAAGAGCTCAAAGAAGTAAGGATCCACAACAATTAAAGACACATAATGTGAAATCTTTGCAATTGGTCCTATTGTGGAAGCAAGACTGACAGAAGAATCAGATCAGAAAACAAAGTTAGAAGTATATTATAATCTAATTAAATATCCAAAATCTCTACCACCAAAGACTAAGTATATCTTGTTTGAGGGAAGAAACATTGCAGAGGGTGAAGGTGAAGCCTACATAAATGGAGAGGTTGAAACACGTTCAAAAGAAGAAGAGGAAGTAACTTTTGGTTTTCCAAATGTAGATCCTACAACAAATGAAGAATATCATTCCATCAATCTTACCTCACTTTCATGGTACGATTATCGAATATCTCAAGGCTTTTCATTTTTACTTTAACATATGATGTCATAGTTATGATTATTCAAATGACGCAAAAAATAAAAATAAAACAATCAAATTATTTCTTGCCACCCTCAAAGACTCGGCCGTGTGCTAGTTCATGGGGCTGGGAGGAAATATAATTCAAACATGGGATGAAATGCATAAAACCTTTGTCAAGAAATAGCAAGAATATTGTAAAGATAGGGGTTTAAGAGAAAAAATTATTTAATATGATGCAAAAGGAAGATGAGAGTATAGAAGACTACCTTTAAAGATTTGTGTACAATCCCCAATGATCCAAGAGAAAAAAAAACCTGATCAAGATACTATTAGGACCATATTTTTAACAGGTATATACGATGAACATATTAATCTTCTTAATTTGATTAGATTTGGAGATATTTCACAACTAACTTTTGTAGAGATTACTAGGATTTGCAAATGGTATTCTATAAGTCAATCCAAATCTGGTCAAGGGATTGGAGATGCTTTTCTAAAGCTACCAAATCTACAGTGGGTCGAATGACTAGAGCTAAATTAGGAGATTTGCTAAAAAAAAAATTAAGATGGATCTTCTTGGTATCCTTAGTTATCTTTCTATTTTTTGTCCTAAATGTAGAAAGAAACACTCACTAAGAGAATGTCATCTAGATAATATTGAGATTTGTGTTATATGTGTAGGATAACATTCAATGAAGCAATTTCCTTCATTACCCATTCAAAAGGTAGTATATTAAGGGGAGAATCAACCAATGCAATAGATATGTACATTGGCACCAAGAATACCCTAGTAATCGAGAACCATAGTTATACGTTCATATCCTACAACTCAATTTACTCTTATAATGGCCAACAATATTCATTGCAATAATTGAATCCTACTATGCCTTGGAAATCATTTTCCCCACAATAAGTCCAAAATTATCATTATTTTGATGGCCAAAATTGACCAACATCTACATTGGGGAGATCACTCGGTCAAGGCCCCAGTTAGGCCTTTATCTGTTTGGGATGGTGATCCTAACTGGTTAAAATGGGTCCTGTTGGTGTCAGTATTTGCATACTTCCATCAGCAATCAAAATTTTCTCTTTGCATTGTCATTTTAGGGGTCCCATACTAAAAATTTTACATCATTCCATTATATCATGTCAAATTGATCCTCTGATGGTTGTATTCTCTTCAAAAAGTCCAATTTTCCCCTCATAGAGTATACTTGCTGACCCTTCTTCAGGTTGTCTTCAGTTATGGTTTCATAGTGAATTTGTAATCATGGTCCATTAGGTCATAAGGAATGTTTTCATTAGGTCTTAGGGTTTCATCACCAAGGTCAACAGCCTAATTTTAAAGTGTAAATAAAGGTCATCAAGGTATGAGAATGATCAATAAATCAAGCATGATGGCTTGTAATTTATGCTTACTAAATAGTTATCTTTTAACCTAATGTAAATTTCACCTCAAAAACATGTTTTTGAGGTGAAAAACATAGTATTTTGAGTTTATTTGTAATTCATATGTAATTTTAAGTCACTATATGTAATAATTGATCCCAGTTGCACCAAAGCATCTCTCTTTGCTGCAAGACAAAGAAACAATTGAAAAATCAAGTCAAATTGAGCATTTATCCACCTGCAATGACACAAAGAAGAAAAAGGCATTAAAACAGAGTTTTGAAGAAGGACAACATTAGAAAAGTGGATTTTTCAAGTGAAAAATCAAAATATACTCCTATTTAAGCCCTCACATTTCATTTTCAAATTCATTATCTTCATTTTCCAAGCAAGGAGTCAAAAGGTGAGAAAAAAGGGCAAGCTTCAGTGAATTTGGAGAGAACGAAGCTTGGTGTTGCGCTTTTGGCAGAGTGGCATTGCACTTCTGGGTGAGGCAAGTCAGTGTTGCGCTTTTGGAGACCGGTGTTGCGCTTTTGGCCTGGGGGTGTGCTTTTGGCCGATTTTCCCAGTGCAAATTTACACAGGCATTGCGCTTTTGGACTGGCGTTGCACTTCTGAGCATTGGCGCTGTGCTTTTGGTAGGAAAGCCTAGAAACCCCCAAACCCTCAACGAAGCTCTAAAATTGCTCTTGCCCTCCATCATACAAGTAAGTGGACATCCCTAACCTTGGTTTTGATTTTCAAATCTAAATTATAAGCATCATTTTCCATGTTTAATAATAAACCCTAAAATCTCCCTAATGATGCCTAGACCCTAAATCCCCATTGTTCATCCTAGCATCTATCCCTATAGCTCTACATTCCTCTATCCCTATTCCCCTATCACTTTATCCTCTTTTCCCTTTACCCCTATTCCATATCATTCCCATTCCCTTTGTCCCTATTCCCCAAGAGAAAATTCTCAAGCAAATAAGCCCTTCCTCTCATTTCTTACTCCACCATTCATTTCACAATCACAAACTCATCTCACATCCCCTCATTCCTAAAAACACTTTCACTCATTCCCTTCATACACCTCAACCTTGCAAACATGGACCAAGAAGACTGAGACTATGAGGAGGAGAACACAGGCAGTGATACTTCAGTAGATAGAGCTAGGCAACCAAGAAAACCACACAAGGGAGGCAGGATTATCAGAGAAGAGCCATCAAACATTAGGGAGCTGCAGGCCTTTGAGTTCGTTGTCACATGTTTCAGATACCTTGGTTGCTATGAATTTTGTGAATAGGTAGAGAAAGTTCAATATCACCCGTGTTAGTGTTAGCCTTTGAATCCTTCCTCCAGTGATCAAACATTCTCTTACAAAATGATTTTAAGGTGTCAAAGTCAAATTTTGTCATTTCAGTGAGTCTTCAAGTAAAATTTGATCACTAGGTATTAGGTTTAGGATTTGTTTTCACTTCTTTCAAAATTGTCCAAATGTCAGTCCATGTCACCATGTAGATGAGTGTACAATCATTTAGAGAGTTGTCATCATCATTTCAGGTTCCAATGGGTCATTTTACACCTTGTTCGTGTTTCAGTTGTGCTTGGGTAAGATTCATTTCCCTCTCCTAGGGTTTTGAAGGTAATTTCTCTTGTATGGTCAAATCATCAACAAAGCTTGCATCCTAATGCTCATACACCTTCCCCTATACTTAATGTACCTTACTAAACACTTCCCATCACTAATATCCCTCAAATTCCTCATTTTCCCACAAACCCTAGTTTCTTGCTACAATTTGACAATTTTATAGGCTAAGCCTGTGTTTTCCCTTTCGGACCCCTTACCCTCACTAAGTATTTGAAATTCCACTTTCCCCTATTTCCTAACATCCATCCCTACTTCCCAAAATTTTCTTAAGAATTTAGAAGCCTCTTATCCCCTTCATTTCCCTTAATTTCTACAAATCCCTTGTTCCACACATCGGGATAGGTTTTACTCAAATGATGTTTCTGAGCAAGGAAAAATGAATTTGGAAAACTTGAGAGAGGTTGTTTTCCATAATAGGCCAAGGAAGAAAAACCTCCTTCACGTTTTACACAGGTGTCATGGTTTTAGAGAGATGTCAAAAATATAGTTGCCTCAAGAGAATTGATGTACTTCTGGAGTGGCCTTGGGAAATCAAGATTTATCCTAGCTTGATTGGCCAAATGACTTGTTTGATGAGTCAAATGATAACTAGACACAAAGAGATTTCCAATGCGCTATCATGAGCTCAATTTGGAGTTGAGGAAGACCTTCAAAAGTTGACTACAACAGCACTCTGCATTTAGGCAACCTCATTTTGCACATTTTGACCAGTCTTGGGAGATTTGACTTTTGACAAGGAAAATGAACTCCAAATTGAAAAATTCAAGTTTTTTTGGAAATTAGACTCAATAATATTTCCAACGAGCTATCCCGTGCCCAATTTGGACACCGGGAAGGCCTCCAAAAGCAGTCTACAAAACGGTGTTGTGCACCTATTTCCTGGCACTAAGCATTAAAAGTGCGTTGCGTACCTGTTGAGATTCTACAGTGTATTTTTACACTGGCGCTGCGCATTAAAATTGCATTGCGCAACTGTTGGGGAGACTCAAAACACTTCTAAACTACATCAAATTTCATCTAAATCTCTTGAATACCTTTGTCCAAGTAAGTATACCATTCCTCCTTGCTAAAAAGAGTTTTGCTTGGTTACTTGAGTGTGTTTGGCATCATTTCATAGCAAATCCTATTGGCATTGAAAATTTCTCTTATAAACCCTAAATAAGCTAAACTACCTCTCATAAGCCACCAAGGATCATTTTCTACTCTTCTCCTCCATTTACACTTAGTTTACCAAGTCTTTTTCACTATCTATCACTCATCAAGCTTCATTCCACTAAACCCTAATTTCTACATCAAACCCTAGCCCTAATGCACTATTCACTTACCCTAACTCCCTCAAGCATTCAAATCCCCATACATATCACTTACCTTAGATTTTAAAATCTCTTCATAGTCATCTTGTCCCCACCCCATTCCTTCATTCCTCACTAGCAGCTACAGTCACCAAAACCCATGGAGAGTGACACTGATTATGAAAGGGAGGCAAAATCCCTTAGTGACAGTTCTAGGGAAAAACATGTGCAGAAAAAGACCTCATAAGGGGGAAAACTAATCAGAGAGGAGCCTGTCAGTTTGAGACAATTGCTTGCTTTCCCACTTGCCATATCATGTTTCAGACATCACCCTCACTTTGATTTCTGTGAAATGGTGGAAAGGGTCAAGTTTCACCATGAGCTTACCAGGTTATTTGTGACTCATCTGGACAATGGTCAGGTAAACCTTCCTGGTGTTTCATTCATATTGTCACCTGCTATTATTTCAGAAGCAACAGGCATTCCAAATGTAGGTGAACAGTGGAACAATATATGTAATTCAAGGGTAAAGAGGCTAAAAGTTAAGTTAAGGAGAGCCTTGAGGAGCAAGAAAGAATATGATAAACTCAAGATCTTGAATGAAGCATCATTGGCCCATCAAAACACCTAACAAGGATCATTCATACCAAATTTCAAGAAATTTAGAGAAAATTTTGTCATTTTTGAATTTGCAAAATGGCTTATATATTTGGAATCAACATGGAAAAATAAGCAAGCTCAGAAATAATGAGGAATTTTGGACAAGTTCTAGGTCTCCAAAAGGGAAAAAAACACCCAAAAAGTGCCCTCTCTGCCACTTTTCTGCCACACAGGAAGCAGTCTTGGGAGAATCAAATTTTGGAGGGGCAAATGAGCTCCAAATCAGAAAAATTAAATTGTTCTAGAAACTAGACAGGCAAGGCTTTCCAACAGGCCAACTTGCACCTGATTTGGACACCAGGAATGCCTCCAAAACTAGCCCTGAAAAAACGTTGTGCATTAAATTTTGGCGCTGCGCATTAAACTGATTTTCCCAGTTTTGCCTAAATTTCCAGATTTTTCCTAGTTTTCTTGGAAGTTGACTTTTTCCTCATTCCTTGGTAAATATATGCATGGTAAATGATGTATTTGATGTAAATATGGATGAAAAACACCTCATATGGTAGATACATCAAGTTTCAAGTGGTTTTGATGATGAACGAATTGGTCTCCTAAGTTTTAGAGGCAAGTTGTTCCACTGCCTACTTTTGTGTTCCTAATTTAGATATGGTTGAAACCACCCCTCTTCTCATGGATTCAACCCCTGATAGCTAGCATGAATGGTTTGATGCCTATATCATGTACTCTTTGATTCATTTGTAAAGGTTGGACTTTGGTAGAAGTGGTGGCACTCACTGAACATTTGTATCAGTAGTTTGGCAAGGAATAATACCAGGTTTCACATATATTTTTGTGGGATTCTTGTGACAGTGAGTTTATGTATTGTTTCTTCTTTGTAATTAGTTTTTCTTAGGTTTTATATGTATCCAAATCTATCTTTATCTTCTAAAACTAAATGAATCAAGGTGAATAGACAAAATACACTGATGTGCTTTGTCTTGGGAATGCATTTGGTTTTCAATGTTTTCAACTATTTGAAGAGGAATCATAGTTTCTTTATGCCCTCCTCAACCCCTCAGTTGTCTTAAACTACCATCTCAATCCATTTCTAGTACATAAACCCTTGCCTACCTCACCCCACAGGACATGATTGTATCCCTGAGTTGATTTCCTAGACCCAATCTTCCTTCTCCAATTGATCTAGCAACCCAAACCTAAAAATCAAACCGAAAACCCTAATCTACTATACCTAGCCTAAAATCAGCATTCACTTCAGTCATCTCAAGACATAATTGCAACCATCCTCACTGAGATTGACAAGGAGAGAGCCCTCTGCCAACCTGGTAGAGCTAGCTACCAAGTTAAGCGTGGTTTGTGGTTATCCTAGGATTGCCTCCCTTCAGCCTGAGGTCAATCTAGGCTCTAACAACCCGGAGCTCACTAGACTTTTTGCAGCCCATCTTCAGGACAACGGGGTGACTTTTGCTGGGGTAACTTTCACCATCTCACCTTCCATCATTTCAGATGCCACCGGGATTCCTAATGTAGGGGAGAAATGGTTCAAGGGCCAGGACCTGGATGAGTACTATTATGAGCCTTATATCAAACCCCATTACCGAAATGAGATGAAGAGACTATTTCCTTTAAAATTTCTTGAAAACAAATCTGTCCACATGATGAAAATCATCATGAAGTATTTCACTTATGAGAGCAAATTCTCCAGGTTGTACACTTATCATATCAAGCTCCTCGTGCATTTTACCAGGTTGAGGATGTTAAACCTTCCTTACTACTTGTTCAGGAGTATTGAGAAGATGGCTTATATTGTACAAAGGAAGTCATACCCTCAGCACATGAGTAGTCTTTATCATTACTCCCTGATCAAGGTCATTGTGTTACATCATCTTAGTCTCCTTAGCATCTCTTGGGAGACCTTTATTTCTCATGATATCTTCAGGGGTCCTCAAATCCCTCCGCCAACATCTCGAGAAGCAGGAGGACCTTCTAGCCAAGTGAAAACAGATGAGGAGGCCAAGGAGACAAGAACTACTAAGGTGCCCATTTACATGACATATCAGAGGGGCACTAGGAGATTATTTACAGCATATAGGCAAGTGTTTTCTCCACGGGATGTGGAAGGGGCCTTACCTTCTTCATCAGCTCATAGGAAAATGCTAGCTCCACAAGAAGTGGAAGGGGCTTTACCTTCTTCTTCGACACAGCAGGTACAGGTGCAACAGCTACACAAAGGGAAGGAAAAAATGTTAGAGTAGAGATTGGATGATGAGGAAATGGCCTTTGACTTGGCTGAGCATGATGAGCCGAAGCAGCGTTATATTCGTCATGGGGTTGAAATCATTGATTTAGAGGCTCAGGATGAAGAAACCATCAAAGACATCATCATACGGGAAAGGGAGGCTTAATTGCAAGCTTTGGAAAACAATTTAGAGAGGGCCAAATATGTCATTACATACTTGGAGCAAGAAAACAAACAATTGAGTGACAAACAAGTGCTCATGGAGCTAGAAATGCTCAAGACAAAGTGGCAAAGAGACACAAGTCACTTTGACTCCTATTGAGTAGGAGATTGAAGATGATAGGGAGACTTGGCTTGAAAGAGTCAACCTACACCTTGAGAAGCTGCTATGGAAGGCCAAACAGAGACAATCAGATGATCAGACACATGGCCTATCATTATAGGACCCGAAACAAGATTTGTAATATGAGGATCAAGAGAATGAAAACTAGGCTAAGGCGAGCCTTGAAAGGAAAAAAGGAGGAGGATATACTTAGGATGTTGGATGAAGCTTCCTTGGCCCATCATAGCACATGATGATGGTGCTTCTCACCAATTTTGGGCAAATTTGGAGCAAGTTTTGTCATTTGCAAATTTTGGATTTCAATACACAGAAAAGCTGCCTAGAAGTGCAGCGCCACCGACGTTGCGCTTTTTCTAGGGGCACCCAATGAAGAAATGGTTTACATTTATGGATTCATAGTGATGAGGACATGCACCCTAGCAAGTTTCAAAGTTTTTTGGGCAGAACTGGTCCACCAAAAGGTCAAAAGACACCCTAAAAATGACCTTTCTGCCACTTTTTGGACACACAGAAGCTGTCTTGGGAGAATCAAGTTTTGAGGGATCAAATGAGTTTAAAATTCAAAAATTCTACGTGTTTTGGAAAGTATACTTGAATACCTTTCCAATGAGATATCATGGGCTCAATGTGGATGCAAAGAAGGCCTCCAAAGGGGACCTGAAAGTGGCACTGCACTTTTGGCCAGTGGCGCTACGCTTTTGGCAGTTTTGCTCAGGGTTGCTATTTTTCCAGTTTTTTTACTGTAATCATGGATTCTCTCTCATTATGGATGATTTACTATTGTAAATGATGACTTGACATGTAATTATGATAGATAAATAGAGATAGAGGGTAGATTCATTGCTTTAGAAGTTAGTTTGAGCTCAAATGAATTAGTTTTTCACTTTTAGAGGCAAGTTGCTGATGATGCCTATATTCATGTTTCTTGTTCAGTATTAGTTAGATTAGCTCCTCATTTTAGGGATTCTACCCCTAAGGATGGAAGGAGGTTGAAATCATGTCTATATCTTCTTCTTATTTCTCATTGTAAAGGGTTGGACTCAGTTGGATGCTCAGACTTTGATTGTACACCTTTTGTAAGCAGTTTGGCAGGAGTTAATAAGAATTGAAACTATTTTTATGGGATCCATGTGGTATGAGTTTTAGTACAATTTCTCCTTTTGTAATCATATGTTAATGTTTTTTGTATGCTTATTTAATCATTTCATTGCTTCTAGTTGAATGTTTTCAAGTTTGATAGGTGGAATTCATTGCATCAGTGCTCTGCCTTGGGAAACCATTCACCATTTCATGTTTTTTACAATATAGGAAGGACCCATGGTTCTCACATGCCCTTCTTAGCCTCTCACCAGTATAAAACATCTCATCCCATCAAGCCCTTAAGTGCTAAAGCCTATGCCGACCTTGCCCCATTGAACACCCTGCAATTCTAACCTAATTCCCTAGACCTAAATTGTCCAGCTCCTGCTGATCTGGAAAAATACCTTCAACATCCAATAAAAACATTTGTGCTACTATATCTAGCCTAAAATCCTTTACATGATCCATTCATCTTGGTTGAGATCTTTACGGAGAGAGCCCTCTCCCAGCCTAGTAGGGCTAGCTACTTGGCTAAGCGTAGTTTGTGGTTACCCTGGCATTGCCTTCCTTCAACCTGAGGATCAATCCAGGTGATAATATAGTGGCGACCATACTGGGGAAACGAAAGACCGATCACCCTAGTAATATCTTTCATTTAAATTCTTAAGCTTATGGAAGATGAGTTTCAGAATTTACTAGGCTAAATTGGAAAGTTGTAAAGGAATATAGAAAAAAAAATTGAGCACATTGGCTTTAAGAAAGTACATGAGGGCTAATGCTGACCCAAATCCTGCCCCAGTAGTGGATAATCCTAATTTGATTTCAAGAAGACTCAAAAGACAAGAAAGTTCAGTCGGCTTAACACCTTCAATAAAAGTAGATTCTTGCCCTGAGGAGTGGTTTTTTTTAGAAGACCTCCCATTTGATCTATCGTTTGACCTTTCCCTATTCAGAACTAGGTCTGAAAGTGTACTTGACGATATAGTTTTAGACCCAGAGTTTATTGCAGATCCCGAAGTCCAAAAGGCAAACCGGTCAATTGATGAGTATATCCTAAATTCCCCTCAATCATCCCTCACTATTGCTAAGATCCCTGAGCTTTTTGAACCAGTGTCCATTACCCTCAATTTATATTTATTCCCTTCAACCTCTGAAATTCATTCCCAACCTCCATTCATACCTTCACTTCCCCATCAATCTATCATTCCCCATCAATCGCCCGTTCCTCCCAGTTATCCATCAACTCTTAGTAGCCTAATCCTTGTTTTAAATCCACCTTGAGTTATGGTTGCTCGGTATGCACCCCTTGCTTTTGCCTCAGAATCTTGGTGCCATGCCCGCTGATTATCAAACCAAGATACCTTTCTTTGATGCTACTCAAACCATTTCAGCTCAGCAACATGTTGATAGAATTAATGATTTTTTTGACCTCCATGAAGTAGAAATTGAAGATGTGTCGATGAGATTGTTTGTACAAAGCTTTGGAGGTGAAGTGCAAAAATGGTTCAGAGCTTTACCAGCTACTTCTATCACCACTTTACCAATCCTCCATAGGCAATTCCTGGATCAGTGGGAGGTGAAGAAGAATCCACTTCAGATTTTGTTCGAGTACAAGAACATCAAAATAAATACCAGCGAAAGTGTGCAAGATTATTGTGTGAGGTTTAATGAAGTATAAAATGATATTCCGACCAACATTAAACCATCGAAGGGACTGGCTTTGCTTAAGTTTCCAGACGGTTTCAATGCTGATATGGAATATCAGTTGCGGGAACATGATCCTACCACACTAGAAGACATGCAAAAGAATGTCGGGGGTGTAGAAGCAAACTTGCTAGCCAAAAGAGCAAGAATGAGATCTGAAAAGAGAGTGACCATAAAGGAAGAAGCATGTCCTTCAAATGCAAAGATGGATACATTGATTCGAACAGTAGAAAGGATGGTTGATCGGTTAACTATGACAGATAGACCTGAAGCTCCAATTCGAAATCCAAATTTTAGAGGATAGCAACAGCCCCAATTCTGAATCAAGCAGAGAGAACAAAAAGCACCTGAGCAACCAGCACAACAACAGCAGATCAGAACTCCCTTACAACAGAATTATGTTCAAGGTATGGAAGAAGAAGATGACAAAGATCCGGTAATTGAAACAAATCACTTTTTTTACTGCTGATGGTATGCCTATATTTCTGACCGAAGATGAAGAATATGTAGAAGTTCCAGACATACAAAGGGATGAAGATTACATCTTAGCAAATGATGTGGATTTGGAGGCTGAATCTAATGATTATCAATGTGGTTATTTGAATGCTTTATCTTCACAGCAAAGGCAGTACTCTTTAAGGAGCAAAGATGTACCGTTCAATCCCATTCAGAAAAGAAAGGATGTGCAATCAAAGAATGATTCTTCAAACACTCAGAAGAAAGGGAAAGAACTTGTTGATCTGAGTCCCAGTAAAGTACCATCAACAAGTGTCACTGCAAATGAGAAGAACAATCAGCAAAAATATAGTGCAGTGAAAGAGCAAGCAGAAAAGAGGGACATTGGTATCAAAGTGGTAGAAAAAGTTTCATCCTTTAATTTAGAAAGTAAAATTGCTAAGTTAAAATTGTCCATTCCTTTGACTGAGTTGGTTACAAATAGCAACTATAAACACCATGTATCTAGAATATTGCAAATTGATCCTTTGTCAGACATGGTGAATGTCGAGGATGATCATCCTGAACTCATTTTTGGTCCAGCTATAGAAGGTCATCCTAAAGATAGTGAAGTCCCTCCCTTTTATCTGAGTCTTAGACTGAATGGGTACATTCTCCATAATGCTATGTTAGGTTACGAAGCTTCTCATAATCTGATCCATAAAGCCATTATGGAAAAATTGGGCCTAGATATCACCCGGAAATATCATGACTTGTACTCCTTTGACTCTGGTAGAGTTCGTTGCATCAATCTCATCAAAGATCTGGTGGTTTCTTTAGATCAAATCCCAGCCAAAAATGTCTTGATGGATGTGGTAGTTGCTGATATACCGCCTCATTTTAGTATGCTCTTATCTAGATCATGGGGTGTTAAGCTCAAAGGCACTTTACAACTTGACTTCTCTTATGCTACCATTCTTGTTTTCGGTCAATTGTGGAAGTTGTACCGGGAAAAGAAAATCAAGTACATGATTACTAGCAAAGAGAAGCCCGTGAATCAATCAATAAATGTTGTACATACTAATTTAGAGTCCTTTGTTTTGTACTCTGATAATGGATTGAATGATGTAGATATTCAGCTTGTAGAAGTAGATGATGTACCAGAAATTTCCGAGAATTTTAGAGCAGTCCTTAACCAAGAAAAAGAGAAAATAGCAAGTTCTTCTGAGCAGCCTACACAGTAGCAAAAGGACAGTGAAGATCAAAAAAATGAAGTGATCAGCCAAGGTAAATTAGAGAAGGAAACATAATTTCAGCATCTAGAAGATGAAGCTAGCCTTTGGAGCAAGGACTTTGATGGCGCTGTGGGTAAGGACGGTGTTGGTATTGGTATTTGGATTCAAAGCCCTGCTTTCCAACCTACCAAAGTTCTAAGTAATGTTAGAGTATGTTCCTACAAGCTAAATTTTGATTGCTCTAATAATGAAGCAGAGTATGAGGCTTTGACTACAGGTCTTAAAATTTTGAAGAAGCTCAATGTGAAAAGGATTTCAGTTTATGGAGATCCAGAGTTGGTCATTAAACAGGTAAAAGGAGAATATCAAGCAAAGCATCCATGGATGAGGGCCTATAAAAATGCAGTTCTAGATATTTTGAGGATGTTTCCTGAATATACCTTGACAGCAGTACCCCGGACTCAAAACATCATTGCAGATTCACTCGCCATGGCGGCCAGCAATTTGAAGATTCCAATGAATTCTAGCCAAAAAAATTGAAATTCATGTCAAACATAGACCTGTTATCCCTGACAATTTGAGGTATTAGCAAGTGTTTTGGGATGATAATGAAATTAATGCCTTTTTGCAGAATGAAGGAAAAATTAAAAATGCTTCCATTGATGATGATTGTGATTCTGATGAACAAGAGATTGAGGTAATCAGATGGAGGTTTTACAACTGAAGGATAACAATATTCCCAGAGGTCTCATACCTATAAAGGAGCTTTTTTATCAGGATGATGTGGCAAGAAAACCAAGCTTGGTTCCTACTGAAAAAGGAGTTGAAGATGTCAATCTTGGAACAACTGATAAGCCCAAGCTTGTAAAGTTATCGAAAGCATTGTCTCCCGAGGTAAAGGCTAATTATGTTAAATTACTTTCTGAATTTTCTGATGTCTTTGCTTGGGATTATTCAGATTTGAAGGTGTATGACAAGGATATCATTCAGCATACTATTCCTATCAAGCTAGATCAAAAGCCTTTCAGACAGAAGTTGAGAAGGATCATTCCAAAGTTGTTTCCATCCATTGAGAAAGTGGTAAATAGATTATTTAAAGCTGACATCATTGTTCTAATTAGATTTTCTGATTAGATTTCAAATTTGGTCCCAGTACGAAAGAAGCCTAGAGAGATAAGATTGTGCATAGATTTTCGGAACCTTAACAAGATGTCCATAAAGGATAATTACCCACTTCCTAAGATGGACCATATTCTGCAAAGATTAGTTGGAGCATCACGGATGTCACTACTTGATGGTTACTCAGGCTATAATCAGATCTTGGTGCATGGAAAATACCAAGACAAAATTGCTTTCACAACACCTTGGGGAACTTTTAAGTATGCCAAAATGTCATTTGGATTGAAGAATGATGGAGCCACTTTTCAGCGGGTGATGGACATAGTTTTTGCTAATGAGAAGGATGTTTTCTTGGTTGTTTATTTAGATGATTTGACGGTATTTTCTGGTTCTGATGATGAGCACTTGCACCACTTGAGGATTGTCTTTCAAAAATGTAGAAAGTTCGGGATTTCTCTCAACCCGAAGAAAAGTCTTTCTGCCATGGATGAGGGTAAGCTCCTTAGTCAAATAATTTCTAAAGATGGTATTCGCATTGATCCTTCAAGGATAGAGGCCATTCAACATATAGATTTTCCGCGCAATAAAAATGAGATCCAAGCTTTCAACGGTAAGATGAATTTCTTATACAGATTTATAACAAATTTGGCGGAACATTTATGTGAAATAACTAATATGTTGAAGAAGGACAGCACTGTAAAATGGACTGAGGATGCCATGAAGTCATTTAATTTGGTAAAATTTTCTTTGACCACAGCCCCAGTCTTGATTAGTCCTGATTATACTCATGATTTCATTATATTTTCATTTGCATCTGAACACACCATGGCCGCGGTATTGATGCAAAAGAGGGATCAAGTGGAGCAACCTATTGCTTTTTTCAGTAGGACTATTCAAGATGTTGCCTTGCAGTACAATATCATTGAAAAACAAGCACTGGCTCTCATAAAAGCATTGAAAGATTTCAGAGTATACATTCTGAATTCACATACCATAGCATATGTTCCTAATGCAACAGTCAAGGGTGTTCTTATGCAAACTGATCCGGAGGGAAGAAGAGGTAAGTGGATTCTAGCTATGTTGGAATATGATCTAGAGATTAAGCCCACCAAATTGATCAAGGGACAAGGCTTGGCAAAACTAATGGCTGAATCAAATCTGCATGCTCTAGACATAAATCTTATTGCAGCAATGTCAGAGGATGAAGATGGTGACTCACTCATTCAGGTATCGGAAATGATCCTCAAACCACCTTGGTATTCTGATATAGTTTATGTTCTTCAGCATCTTTTGCCTCCTCCTGGAATGTCAAGAAGTAAAGGTAGATCACTTAAACTCAAGTCTGCAAAATTTTGCATTTTAAACAATACTCTTTATTGGAAAGATCCGGGAGGAGTTCTTCTTAATTGTTTGGTTGAAGATGAAGCCCAGCAGGTAATGAACGACTTTCATAGAGGTGATTTTGGCGGTCATTTGTTTTCGAAAACAATAGCTAACAAAGTGTTGAGAGCAGGATATTATTGGCCGACTTTATTTTCATATTTGTATGTGACAGTGATGAGCTGCCATGAATGCCAAGTTTTTCAAGGGAAAAGAAATTTGCTTCCTCTTCCTTTGAAACCAGTCGAAGTAAATGCACCTTTCTAGCAATGGGGACTTGATTTCATAGGGGAAATCAATCCTACTTCATCAGCACAACACAAATTGATCTTGACAGCTACCAATTACTTCACCAAGTGGATTGAGGCCATTCCAACAAGGCAAACCACAGATACGGTAATTATCCAATTTTTAGAATCCAATATCTTGTCTCATTTTGGGTTCCCTCATAAGATTATAATAGATAATGCAGCAACATTTAAGTCCAAGAAGATGGCAGAATTTTGCCACAAGTACAATATTATGTTGGGTCATTCCACGGCATATTACCCGCAGGGCAATTGGCTGGCTGAATCATCAAATAAATCATTGGTGAATATTATCAAGAAAATGTTGGAGGCAAACAAGAAAAATTGGCATTGGAAGCTTGTTAATGCCTTGTGGGCCAACAGAGTGAGCAGCAAGAAATCCATAGGTATGTCACCTTTTGAGTTGTTTTATGGTACTGACACAGTATTTCCTACATCACTTGCAGTCTTGGTCATGAGATTATTACAGGAAGATGGCAGCGAAGAGGATGATATTCAGTGTAGAATTAATCAAATGATTCACCTTCAGCAAACAAGGGAAAAGGTTTCCCAAAACACTTTTCGGTTGCAAGAGAAAATAAAGAAGATCTATGACCGCAAAACCAAAGCAGAAAAGTTTCAATTGGAAAATGTAGTGTTGCAGTGGGATGCACGGAATTAGGAAAAGGGAAAGCATGGAAAGTTTGACAATCTATGGAAAGGACCATACAAAATATCAGCTTATCAAGGACAGAATGCCTTTTTGTTAAAGGAAATGGATGGTCAGGATTGTTCAGGAGGGCCAGTGAATGGTAGGCTCCTGAAGCACTACTACTTTTGAGATTGTTCCCTGAAGTTACTTCACCTTCATTGTATATACCAATTTGATTTCCATTGTAAGGTTTCAAGTACACTGTCACCTGAGCTTGGGGCCTGAAGTGAAGGCTATAAAGTTTGAATGATTAGTGTCAAGTTTGGTTGATTTGGTTTATAGTCAAGTTTCGAGACAGTTTGGTTGTGAGTCAGTTTTCAATTTGTATTGAGCCATTTTTTCACTTTTTTGTTTTGACCGTATTGCCCAATGGATGAGGCACTTGGTCTACGGTGTTCTTGACACCTCCAAGGAGCTTCCATCCCCAATAAGGCCAATGTTAGTGTCAGTATTTGCATACTTCCATCAGGTTTTAAAATTTGCTATTTGCATTGTCATTTTAGGGGTCCCATACTGAAAATTTTGCATCATTCCATGATCCTCTGATGGTTGTCTTCTCTTCAAAAAGTCCATTTTTCCCCTCATAGAGTATACTTGCTAACCCTTCTTCAGGTTGTCTTCAATTATGGTTTCATGGTCAATTTGTAATCATGGTCCATTAGGTCATAAGGAATATTTTCATTAGGTCTTAGTGTTTCATCACCAAGGTCAAGAGCCTGATTTTAAAGTGTAAATAAAGGTCAACAAGGGTACGGGGATGATCAATAAATCAAGCATGATCTTGTAAGTCATGGTTATTGAATAGTTATCTTTTAACCTAATGTAAATTTCACCTCAAAAACATGTTTTTGAGGTGAAAAACATAGTATTTTGATTTTATTTGTATTTCATATATAATTTTAAGTCACTATATGTAATAACTGATCCCAGTTGCACCAGAGCATCTCTCTTTGCTGCAAGACAAAGAAACACTTGAAAAATCAAGTCAAATTGAGCATTTATCCACCTGCAAAGACACAAAGAAGAAAAAGGCATTAAAATAGAGTTTTGAAGAAGGACAAGACACATTAGAAAAGTGGGTTTTTCGAGGGAAAAATCAAAATATACTCCTATTTAAGCCCTCACATTTCATTTTCAAATTCATTATCTTCATTTGCCAAGCAAGGAGTCAAAAGGTGAGGAAAAAGGGCAAGCTTGAGTGAGTTTGGAGAGAAGGAAGCTTGGCGTTGCGCTTTTGTCAGAGTGGCGTTGCGCTTCTAGGTGAGGCAGGTCGGCGTTGCACTTTTGGAGACTAGCGTTGTGCTTTTGGAGACTGGCATTGCAATTTTGGAGACTGGCACTGTGCTTTTGGCCTAGTGCTGCGCTTTTGGCCGGTTTTCCCAGTGCAAATTTACACAGGCGCTTCAATTTTGGACTGGCGTTGCGCTTCTAAGCATTGGTGCTATACTTTTGGCAGGAAAGACTAAAAACCCCCAAACCCTCAACGAAGCTCCAAAATTGTTCTTTCCCCCCATCATACAAGTAAGTGGACATCCCTAACCTTGGTTTTGATTTGAAAATCTAAATTATAAGCATCGTTTTCCATGTTTAATCATAAACCTTAAAATCTCCCTAATGATGCCTAGACCCTAAATCTTCACTATTCATCCTAGCGTCTATCCCTACAACTCTACATTCCTCTATCCCTATTCCCCTATCACTTTATCCTTTTTTCCTTTTACCCCTATTCCATATCATTCCCATTCCCTTTGTCCCTCTTCCCCAAGAAAAAATTCTCAAGCAAATAAGCCCTCCCTCTCATTTCCTACTCCTCCATTCATTTCACAGTCACAAACTCATCTCACATCCCCTCATTCCTAAAAACACTTTCACTCATTCCCTTCATACACCTCAAACTTGCAAACATGGACCAAGAAGACCGAGACTATGAGGAGAACACAGGCAATGATACTTCAGCAGATAGAGCCAGGCAACCAAGAAAACCACACAAGGGAGGCAAGATTATCAGAGAAGAGCCATCAAACCTTAGGGATTTGCAGGCCTCTGAGTTGGATGTCAAGTGTTTCAGATACCTTGGCTGTTATGAATTCTCTGAACAGGAAGAGACAGTTCAATATCACCCGAAGCTCACTAGACTTTTTGCAGCCCATATTCAGGACAAAAGGGTGACTCTTGCTGGGGTAAGTTTCACCATCTCACCTTCCATCATTTCAGATGCCACTAGGATTCCTAATGTAGGGGAGAAATGGTTCAAGAGCCAGGACCTGGATGAGTACTATTATGAGCATTATATCAAACCCCGGTACAGAAATGAGATGAAGAGACTGTTTCCTTTCAGATATCTTGAAAACAAATATGTCCCCATGATGAAAATCATCATGAAGTATTTCACTTGTGAGGGCAGATTCTCTAGGCTTTACACTTATCATATCAGGCTCCTTATTACTTGTTCAGGAGTATTGAGAAGATGGTTTATATTGTCCAAAGGAAGCCATACCCTCAGCACATGAGCAGTATTTATCATTATTCCTTGATCAAGGTCATTGTGCTACATCATCTCAGTCTCCTTAACATCTCTTGGGAGACCTTTATTTCTCATGATATCTTCAGGGATCCTCAAATCCCTCCGCCAATGTCTCAAGAAGCAGGAGGACATTCTAGCCAAGTGAAAACAGATGAGGAGGCCAAGGAGACAAGAACTACTGAGGTGCCCCTTTACATGACATATCAAAGGGGCACTAGGAGATTATTTGCAGTAAATAGGCAAGTGTTTTCTCCATGGGATGTGGAAGGGTCCTTGCCTTCTTCATTGGCTCATAGGCAAATGCTAGCTCCACAAAATGTGGAAGGGGCTTTGCCTTCTTCTTCGACACATCAGGTATAGGTGCAGTAGCTGCACAAAGGGAAGGAAAAAATGCCAGAGAAGAGTTTGGATGATGAGGAAAGGACATTTGACTTGGCTGAGCATGATGAGATGGAGCAACATTATATTCGTCATGGGGTTGAAATCATTGACTTAGAGGCTTAGGACGAAGAAACCATCAAAGACATCATCATATAGGAAAGGGAGGCTCAAGTGCAAGCTTTGGCAAACAATTTAGAGAGGTCCAAATATGTCATTACATACTTAGAGAAAGAAAATAAACAATTAAGTGACAAACAATTCCTCATGGAGCTAGAAATTCTCAAGTTGAAACGACAAAGTGGCAAAGAGACACAAGTCATTTTGACTCCTATTGAGCAAGAGATTGAAGATGATAGGGAGACTTGGCTTGAAAGAGTCAACCTGCACCTTGAGAAGCTGCTACAGAAGGCCAACAGAGACAATCAGATGATCAGACACATGGCCTATCATTATAGGACCCGAAACAAGATTTGCAATATGAGGATCAAGAGAATGAAAACTAGGCTAAGGCGAGCCTTGAAAGGCAGAAAGGAGGAGGATAGACTTAGGATGTTGGCTGAAGCTTCCTTGGCTCATCAGAGCACATGATGATGGTGCTTCTCACCAATTTTGGGCAAATTTGGAGCAAGTTTTGTCAGAGTGATGAGGACATGCACCCTAGCAGGTTTCAAAGTTTTTGGGGCAGAACTGGTCCACCAAAAGGTCAAAAAACACCCTAAAAATGACCTTTTTGCCACTTTTCGGACACAAAGAAGTAGTCTTGGGAGAATCAAGTTTTTAGGGGGAAATGAGCTTAAAATTCAAATATTCTAGGTGTTTTGGATAGTAGACTTGAAGACCTTTCCAATGAGATATCATGGGCTCAATTTCGATGTCGGGAAGGCCTCCAAAACGGACCTGAAAGTGGCATTGCGCTTTTGGCAGTTTTGCTCACTGTTGCTATTTTTCCAGTTCTTTGACTGTAATCATGGGTTCTCTCTCATGGTGGATGATTTACTATTGTAAACGATGACTTGGAATGTAATTATGATAGATAAATAGTGATAGAGGGTATATTCATTGCTTTAGAAGTTAGTTTGAGCTCAAATGGATCAATTTTTCACTTTTAGAGGCAAGTTGTTAATGATGCCTATATTCATATTTCTTGTTCAGTATTAGTTAGATTAGCTCCTCATCTTAGGGATTCGACCCCTAAGGATGGGAGGAGGTTGAAATCATGTCTATATCTTCTTCTTCTTTCTCATTGTAAAGGGTTGGACTCAGCTGGATGCTCAGACTTTGATTGTACGCCTTTTGTAAGCAGTTTGGCAGGAGTTAATAAGAATTACAGCAATTTTTGTGGGATCCATGTGGTATGAGTTTTAGTACAATTTTTCCTTCTGTAATCATATGTTAATGTGTTTTGTATGCTTCTTTAATCATTTCATTGCTTCTAGTTGAATGTTTTCAAGTTTGATAGGTGGAATTCATTACATCAGTGCTCTGCCTTGGGAAACCATTCACCATTTCATGTTTTCTGCAGTATAGGAAGGACCCATGGTTCTCACATGCCCTTCTTAGCTTGTCACCAGTATAAAACATTTCATCCCATCAAGCCCTTGAGTGCTAAAGCCTATGCATACCTTGCCCCATTGAAAACCCTGCAATTCTGACCTAATTCCCTAGACCTAAACTATCCAACTCCTCTTGATCCAGCAAAATCCCTTCAAAATCCAATCAAAACGTTTGTGCTACTATACCTAGCCTAAAATCATTTACCTGATCCAGTCATCTTGGCTGTGATATTTACGAAGAGAGCCCTCTCCTAGCCTAGTAAGGTTAGCTACTTGGCTAAGCGTGGTTTGTGGTTACCCTGGCATTGCCTTCCTTCAGCCTGAGGTTCAATCCAGGTGATAACAGGTCCAGTTACCCCTCATTCTCCCTGTTGACTTGTGATATTTCTAATTACTTGTCAACAAGAAGAGGCATCAAGATTACCTTCTTGTAGCTAGTTGTAATGTCCCTTAATAATAAATGATAAATAATAAATAATATAATATAATATTAAATAAATAAATAATAAAAAATAAATAATAAATAGTAATAGTAAATAAATAATAAATTAATTACATGATCTAAATAAATAAACAAAAAAAATAGTAAAAATCACTGAAGCTATCGAAAAGTAAAAACAAAAGAAATAAAACAAGAAAGCAGTAAGTTGCATGTTGACACATGGAGTGTGTGCATGTGGTTCCCCTTCCAAGGTTTGCTCTATTTAATAGATGGTGAGGAAGATGAGAGACATTCCATCATTCTATGATTCTATCATCCATTCTCTTGGAGAATAATGTTATGAGACAAAGGATACCCTAGAAGTAGTACATTGATTAAGGGCTCGAAAGTGGCCAATTATAGCAAGATTTTGTGCAATTGAGCCTACGGTTGGGTGGAGAGTCATCCCCAAGACTTTGTTGCAGTTATCAGAATTCAACTAGCATTCAACTAGCGTTCCACAAGTAAGTTGTCTCTACTCAAAATATTTCACTCTACAACACATAATTTCAATTTATCCTAGCACATAAAGGTCATGAATCTATAGACATAATATTGGGATGGTCCATCAAATTTATTATGTGATGTTATGATATGTCTTTGATGTTGATATGTTGATGTTATAATTTATGAGGATACTTTATGTGGTAATTGCATGTTGATTTTATGATATGCAAGAGTATGCAATACTTCATTATTCAAAATGTGGTGATAACAATGATGTTATGTTATTAGGACGACATGTAAGATTTGGCATATGGATTATTTTTGTATTTTTGTTATGATTATAACTAATGCATTGGATGCATGTTGAGATGTGGTGATGGACAGGAAATCCACAAATGGGCCGAGAGGGCCGGTTTATTTAATGATCTCGTGCGAGCCCATACACACAAGGGAGAATAAGTAACAGCCTGCCTTGGGGCAGATGAGGTCTAAGTCGGGCACGAGCCTTGGGGCCAGCCTTGGACTAAGATACAGACCAGGAAGGCTTATGCCTGGTTCCCAAAGTGGGAAAAAGGATAGAGATTCCTTGAGATTTCCCGGGTGTTATGAAAACTTTCGATGCCTACTGGTTATACTAGTTTAGCAGAGGGTGTAGGGAAAACTTGAAGTAATAATAACAAAATAAAATGTGAAATAATTCAACTTAACTTCGAGACGAAGTTCCTTAAAGTGGGGGAGTATGTAATTTCCCCTAATAATAAATAATAAATAATATAATATTAATTAAATAATAAACAAAAATAATAAAAAATAGTAATAGTAAATAAATAATAAATTAATTACATGCTCTAAATAAATATAAATAAAAATAAACAGAAAAATAGTAAAAATCAATAAAGCTATCAAAAAGTAAAAACAAAAGAAATAAAACAAGAAAGAAGTAAGTTGCATGTTGACACATGGAGTGTGTGCATGTAGTTCCCCTTCCAAGGTTTGCTCTATTTAATAGATGGTGAGGAAGATGAGAGGCATTCCATGATTCCATCCTCCACTCTCTTGGAGAATAGTGTTATGAGACAAAGGATACCCTGGCAGTAGTACGTTGATTGAGGGCTCGGGGGTGGCCAGTTGTAGCAAAATTTTGTGCAATTGAGCCTACGGTTGGGTGGAGAGTCGTCCCCAAGACTTTGTTACAGTTAGCAGAATTCAACTAGCGTTCCACAGGTAAGTTGTCTCTACTCATATATTTCTGAAATTTAATGTTAATTAGTTGATAAATTGCGTCTTGATTATAAATCGCATGATTAATATAATTAATTACATGTTTTTATTTCGGGACTGTTACACTAGCTTACAAGAAAGCAATCCTTAAGTTGACACAAGGGCTCAACCAAGCCACCAATAGAATTGGTCCTATGAAAGGATACTTCTACTAAAACATCCTAAATGCAAAATGCAAACTAATGTAAGATGCAAATACAAAAAACAAATCTTAATCTATCTTGATCAGGAAAGGAATATTCCTTATCCTAATAAAGAGCAAGATATCATAACATAAACCAACTTAAATTTAGAACAAAATTGGAGTTAATGAATCGAAGAAATATTTCTCCTATATATTAATTGTTTGCACAAATATGGGCAAACAAATATTTGATAAATAGTTATAAGATATTTGTTGTTCATATATCTAAATTCAAAGGAGATTGCACTTGAAACAATAGATCTCGTTAAACTACTGGAATTATACAATTAGAAGAACAAGAAGAAACTAAACTATTATGACATTAAGGTGATAGTTAGCTATCAACTTAATGCATAAAAGCCCACCCAAATGCGACTTTCAACGCCAAATCCATCTCTGATCAACCATACAAGTTAACTTGACAATGCTTTAAATAAGTATGGGTTATCAAATTGTAGAAATATTACTCGAACTAATAATCACCCTTGTAAAGCAAAGACAAATAAGAAATTGAAACAATCCTTTATTAATGATTATATTGAACAATAATTCTCAAACATAAGACCAAAACAAGGTATTATCCATTGTTGGTACATGAGATAGCCATAATCCGAAAATGACTAAGTATTTTCAATAGTGCAATTCCTCTTCCTCTAAGATTATATTGTCTCCTGCAAGCTTCAAAACAAACCTCCCTAATTACAATAGTGCAATAGATTTCTCTATTTTATAGTTTGTCGATTCCAGAATCCTTCACTCATCTCAAATTAAGCCTTTTATAATGTTTTATAGAGAAATACAAAATATTTTCCCATCCCTTAATTGTGTAACAAAGAAGATTTATTTTTAAAAAATGATCTGTCTTTGATTCATTTATTCATGCCTTTGTGAATATGTTATTGGTTGATGATTGTCGGTTTAATCTTCCAAAAAAGTTGGCCCTTGGTCAATCAAATATTGGTAAATGGGTTTCCATGATCAACTTCTATTAACAATTTTTGTTTAGGAGAGGCTCTATGCTTTAATCATGGGTTGCCACATTATATCAAATTTGACCTTATGGATCCATTGGAAATAGATCTCCAATTATCCCCTTGCACACAAGCTTTTTTGTTTCTAGTATTCCAGGCATTTTACTCCAATTTTTGTTCATTCTTGCCATATTATGGATCATTCTCGGGATTATGTCATGATGCTCGGGATTTGGTTTGACTTGGTTGTCTTTAATTCACCAGTGGCATATCTATGCAGACACTTGAAAATAGAGGAAAACAAAGCATTAAATCAAGCATTAGAACAATAGAATAAAAAACTAAATAAATCTTAAATTTTCCATTGACCCAAGGTGGCAGCCTATGTGGCAAAGCCTAAATGGTCTCAGTGATTGATGTCATTTCCATGTCATCCCAGAAATAAAATCTTGGGAGCAAAAAAATGGGCTTCTTTAAAAAATCTCTAGGGTCCTTATTTTCGAGACAAGAAATCTTAACAGACACACCTGACATGAAGAACCGTGAATATGTACATTCTGGGGTGACATGGACAATAGGGAGTAGAGTAGCATGACTAGAGGTAGGGATTCATGGAAGAAGAGGGGCCACAATCCTAAGTGGATGACTTATGTCATCCAAGAAAATAAATCCCAGAAGAAACAAGGGAAGGCACTCTAAAAAATCGTTGAGATAAGGTTAGCGAGGTGATGTGGCCGATGAGCCATGAGTGCGTTCTCGTGGATGAATAGGAGACATTGTGAGCGATGCGTTGGGTGATGAATCATGAATCACCCAGGGAATAAAACCCAAGAAAAAACTAAAGGGAAACTCACTGATACCTCTAAGAATAAACCTTCGAGATGATGTGTAAAGTAAGATAAACGAGGGCTAATGAGATAATATTTTTTAGGGACCCCTATAACACATGGCACATAGGATTTTTCCTTCGTGTTTCCTTTAGTTGTCCCATTGATTTTAATAAGTGAACAACAATAAATCCCTATGGAGAAACCTTCGGGACATAAATTGTTGACAAAGATGTCTTCATGTTGGTTGTTGGGAAAAAGTTCATCTTAGGGGTTATATCTTGGTATTTTCAAGTGGATTTGCATGAGAAACCTTCGAGGTGATTTGCTCCAAGGTGAGGTGGAAAGGAGGAAGAGTGTGCACATTTCATGTTGACCAATTGTAAAGAAGAAGATCATAAGGAAAGTGGAAAGGGAAAAGCCCACAAATAACACGTCACCCTAAAAGTTGTTAACTGAGGCACTTTGCGAATGTTGGGAAGTTCTGGGACATAAATGGTAACGGGGATCTGAACATTAATCAAAGGGAAAATGTATGTTAATATACTTATATATTACTAACATTTAAAATATTCTATATATTTACAAATTAAAATAAATTATTTACAAAAATAATTAATATACAATTAAAGTAATATAACTAAATTAATTAAATAAATGAATAGTTAAAATAAACAAATAAGCTATTTGACTATATTTACCTATTAATTTAACTATAAAATAAATTACAAAATACAAATTCATATTTTTTCATGCATAGGCAGCGAAATGAATCAAACTCTGACAAGTCATATCTTTCAAACTGTGCAGCAAAATTAGGCGAAATCTTTGTTGTTAGAAATCTAGCAGGGAGACGAGAGCAATGGAGCTAGGATAAACAAAAACCAAAACAACTCAAAAACATTCAAAGAAAAAGAAAGCAAATTAAAAATGAACTCAACAAAATTTATATGGAGGACCCCATAATTTTTGAAAAATTAAGGGAGGGTAGTTGTGGCCACAACAATTGGCGATACACGGGGACAAAGCAGTTATCTCTGGTTTACAATAATAGGTTTAAATTTATCAAAGATTGAAATAAAAGCTTCCAATATATTCTCATATATTACAATTTCCAAAGGTCCCACATAAGACAAAATCAAAGTAGATAAGCTCTTAAGAAATGAAAGTATTTGAATCACCCATCTCTAAAATAATGAATCTAAATGCAGGGAATATTTATTATCTTTTAATTTCCTCTCTATTATTGGATAACAAATATTTAACCATGAGGCGTTTAAGATTAGCATGCATCTATTGAATATAAAATTACATCGTTTTCCTGGCATTGCTTTGTTGCCCGGGAGCATCCATAGCCCCAAAAAAGATATATCGGCACCATACAAGCATAGCGCCACTACCAGTAAGCATCCATATCCTTGACAAAAATATCTCAACACCATACAAGCATAGCCCCACTACCAGTGAGCATCCATAGCCCCGATATGTTTACTTGTACTTCCCACACATATGTGTTTCAATTCTCTTGTGTGCCACCCTTTTGGTTAGCATATTTGGATAATTGATTTTAGCAATTAGGTGAAGAGAGTGGGGTCGTACTAGAGTTTTTCTATTTAAAGTAATATATGTGATACTAGTTAAGTTTGACCCCACTAGTCTTCTCTTCATCTACCAAAGTAGAAAATTTATTTATGGAGGGGTGTGGAAGGGATCCAAATAAAATTCTACAAACAATTTGTTCCTTTATGAAGGTGAACTTATGGTACCTTAATCATATCGTAATGTTCCCCATAATTAATGATGAATGTGAGCAAAAAGTGAAAACTTGTTAAGGATGACGTTTAGATAAATCAAATCTTATTGAATTAATAAAGTAAATATTACCCATGTATACCAATTGTTGTTGCGTAGAGATTAAATTCCTCCATATAAATTTTGGGAATACCTTAAAATCCAATCAAAAACAAAAGTGAAACCGACCTAAGAAAAGAAGAGAACGAAATAGAAAGCAAAGTAAAATAGAAGCCATGAAAACTCAAATAAGACAAGACAAGAAAAATATCTGAGCATAAAAAGAAAGAATAGCAATTTAATATGTTCATTCTCATTTAAGTTGAGTGATTAGTTATGTCTCGTAAGGTTTTAGTTAACTAGGCTCTTTATTAAAAAGGAAATCCTAAATCTAGGGAGCAACTATGAATAAGAGATGAAGTCACATTAGATGTCCCTTTCCTTACAAATGTCTTGCTTCAAAGTTATGTCTTAATTGAAAAAACCTTAATGATTATCTATCAAAGATAACACTTACCAGAAGCTTTGAAAACAAAATAAACAAGATGCTAAATGAAAATAGGATAAGGTGCACACGCTCCCTAATTTAACTTGTTTGCAAGAAGATTTTTTTGACATTGATTAAACCATTCTTCAGCGAGAAGAAAAGGCTTGTTGCTTACTTAATTCATACATGCATCATTAAAATAAAATAAAAAGAAAAGCAATCTAAACTAAACTACTCCTACTCATACCCTAATCAACACGAGCAAATAAGATTAAGTATAGTCATATTTCCAATGAAGTCATTCAAGCTCTTTTATCCCTATAATCATATTTATATTAGCAAAAATAGTAACATAAATAAAATTATTATTAAATTATGAAAAGCAAATCTAATCCTAATATGTACATCTATTTCTAATAAGTTTAGGAAAAGGAATTTATTTACAAGAAACCTCTCCCCGATAAGGTAATCCACAACAATCAATACATCTTTGTGGGTTAATGAAAAAATCTCGTTCTCACGTATATCAAGGTTCAATGTTTTGTTCAAAATTTCAATCGACCAATCTTTCCCTAATTCACATCTTGTTAGTCTCGTTAGTGAAAAGACTTTATACATGCATGTGGGGTCTATTATCTAGAATATCACTATTCATTATGGTTGATGAAAACATCTTTTTCCTGTGCTATAAATAAGACCACAACCCGAATAACATTGTATTGTTATCATGATTTTTCCTTATGGGAAAAAAAACATTATATTGTTATCAACTCAAAATATCCTTATATTCTTTTACATGTTTTCAAAATTACTTAGACATCCTCTCTTCACCATCTTTCATTTCATTGCGTTTTAGCCCTTGATGTATTCCCATTTCCCCTAAATAAACTACTAAACATGAATTCATTTCCCTTTTCTATTAAGTGTGATTAAGAAAAAAACACAAAGGAAGAAAGATTTATATTTTTCGATGAACAACTATGCAACTAGCACACAAGGCATGTGATTGGAGTTTTCATGTAGAGGAATTGATACAAGCAAAATGGAAAAGAGAAAAAGATGTAAACACTATGAAAAAATGTGCAACTAAACTATGAATTGCAATGTTTTGATATTTTGTTCAAAACTTTTGAGAAGTTGACCCATACCGACCTTTTTATACATATACTCATACTTTTTTTCAAATTTCTATTTTAGCTCAAAATATGTTTTCTCCTACATGTTCGATTAATGTTGTGCAAGTGAATTATTGTATTTTACTTCCTCATTCTTTCTAAATACAATAGTTAAGCAAACATACATGCAATATTTTTTAGAAATCCCTTTTATCTTAGAACCCAAATGCTTTTTATTTTCCATCTCTATTCTACTTGCGCATTCCCTAACTCATACATTGATTGTTGGTTTTCAATTTCTTCAATCTTATTGATCATACCTTGAAATTTAGCATAACCAATTTCCTTTGAACTAGTTATGCCCCTTTTTTTTTGAAGAAAATCAGGGCATATCCACCCGAAGGGATCACATCTTGTCAATCAAACTAATCAGAGCCTAACCCCAAGGGCAATGAGAAGAATTGACCCTGTGACAAGGTGCTTTAGCAATGAGATCTCGACCAATTGAGCTAACCCTCAAGGTTCTATACTTTTGATTCTTACAGTGTTACTAATCACTTCTAATGTACTTAATTTACTTCTAAGATGTGCTCAGTTAACATAATCATATATAATATTAACTCGTCCTCATTTTACTTTTTCAACATCATCTATATTTTTACTTTATTATTCAATAATATAAAATGTTGATCTTATGATGAATGTCAATAGCCAATTTTCCATATAAGATTTTTCAAGGAAGACATGCATCATTCTATTTGTTATTTCAATTCAATTCATTATTTCAACACTCATTTTACTCAAATTTGTATTATATACTTATGATCTTTTTTCATGTTATTGTCTCTTTCTAAAAAGGTTCCACTATATTGATATCCTTATATTTAGATATGATTCCTAGACAATGACTTGGCCTATAAAAAGCATAATTCATTCCTACATTATTGTTGGATATATTTTATTAGTTGATCTAAATTGGGGCAAATAAGTAATGTTGTGCTAATTCCCTTCATCATAATATAAAAATGTGCCTGAGGTTTGACTTCAAAATAGCAAGTAAAAGCATGATTTTTATGTGTTTTTACTTAAGTTAGTTTCATGAAGAAAAGTTAAAACATGAAACCAAAACACTGAATGGAGGCATGCGCCAAACAGTAATACACTAACCATTGATAAAGGATTTCACCCCTCCTGGGCTACATCTCCTTGGATCAACTCTAAAATCATAATCCCTTCTCATTATGCTCAATATCAAGAAAAGAGGAGTACATAAGCTGCTGAAATGAAATGGTTGGTTTCTCCTTCAAAGAAACAACTTCCTACAAAAGTTTTCACTCCATACACATGTTAACCTACAGTTAAACATGTAAATCTTCAACAAACATGGGCATCTTACACCAAGACCCCATACTCCAACTTCCAAGAACATAAACAGTACTACAATCCACTTGAAGTACTTAAACAATTCTCTTTCTCCATACACATATAGAGAAAAGAAGAAATAAAGCTACAACACTACTGTAATGGTTGTTGTAGAAAGCACATGGAGGCTGGAAGACCCCTGCAAGGTCATCTCCATCTTCAAACTCCTGCATAAACTGAATCAACACTCTGTTTGACCAGAGCACCCATAGGCTTCACTTTGAAAAAAACTTATCCAGAACTGCTCCTTTGCTCCTAAAACCTATTCCAATGAGTTTAGAATGCATAAAAATGGCAATCTAGCCTCTTTTTGCAACTCATTTTGTTGAGAATTGCCTTAGCTATGACTTTTTCCAGTCTCTCCACAATTTTCTCCTCCAAATTTGGCTTAATGACAGTTAAATTCAATATGTGCAATTAAAACTAGCAGTTCCACAGAAACCAATGGTTTCGCCATCATTCTCGTCTATCTCATGGTTAAGGGCTGAGTGGTCACATGCGGAGTGGTGGTCCGACAGTTAAGGCTAAAGTTCTGCAGCCCTGTCGGATATCGCAATCGCAATTGGCTATCGACGGAGAGATGGACATCAACACTCCTTTAGAAATTTCGATCGCCAATCTAGTAGATCCAACAACCTATAAATTACAACTCTGAAAACATATCCTGTCCGGGACTTATCGCAATCGATCTTCGCCTAGGGTCGATTCTAATCATTATGTGATATGTGATTGCGATCGCATTGCATCGTAACCTGATTTGTGCTGAGGGTTGATCCTTCATTACTTGTCCACTTCCGATATGCGATTTGTGGGGGCCAATGGCAACCTACCATTTGGCGCCTACTGATTCGCTAGGACCTTTGCCATGTCATCCAATCAACCTTGAACTTTGACTTGCTCTAACTTCTGCATATGAGCTCGAATTTGAGTGTCATTCGCACCATTGGATTGGCAAATTTTGAGCTCCTGGTCACTCTTCCCCACTCAAAAACTTTTGGTCTCCAAAATTTTAAATAATCTATGACTACTTTGTACTTTTTCTGCACCGCAAGTGTCCTACAGGTCATCCTTCCTTCTCCTTCACCTTTTCTCTTCGGAGCCATAAGCAATGATCTGACACCTATCCATGTCACTATGTCCATCCACAACAACATCCTTCCCAAGAATAATTCCAAGAAGATGAGCACCTTGGAATTGCTTATCTGCAAAATCCTTATCAAGGATAAGATCCTAAAAGACTTTGTCAAATGAACCCAAATAGGCTTCACATAGTGAATACTTCTATAACTTGAGTGCTACATACATTTGGAACATACTAAATGTGTTGCAACTACTCATACAACAATTTTAAAATGCCTTCTTTTTTTTTACAAAATGGAATAAATTTGACTCCCAAATTTTCCATTCAAATTGACTATCAACAAGTCAAACTAGCATTGTAATTGCTTAAAGAAAACGTTGTTGCATATAAGTGATTTATTTATGAACATCACTTTTACAAATTACCCAACTATGGGAATATGTAACTAGTGCAAAGCAAAAATTTACAAACTTCAGTTGGACAAATAGTCCGTCCATTTCTTACCCAACCAGGTAAATGAACCCACTATTTGAACTTTCTCTTCTTTTGAAGTTGCTTTAGGGATGGTCGTATCTTACGCCACTTTTTCTGTTGTCACTTCCTCTTTTGGTGCTTACATGATTTGCTTGCACTTACTAGGATGAAGTTGTGGAAACAATTTCCAACACTTCTCGACCCAATGCCCACTGATATTGCAGTGAGTAAATAAGTTCTTTTGAGCTCCTCTCGGTTCACTTGCCTTAATCCTTGGATGAGATTTTCTCCTTTTGGTCTCAATTCCAATAGACATAAACATCTGCCTGATGATTGCTTTCCTTTTATTGCACTTGTCTACACAATGGTTAGATGAAAGGAAAAAGGTGCATGGAAACATTTTCCTCAACAAGTTATTCAAATATCCGTGTTGTTTTCCATCATGAAAAGCATTCGAATTAACAGAATGGTTATACCTCCGTTTGATGTACTTTGGTTATGCTGCCTACGTGAGGAACTTGCGTGGCAAGAAGAACTTGACTTCCTTCTTCTTCAGCTTTTTCATCTCTCTTTGGAGATGTTTTGCACTTCGAGTCCTCCTTATGGTTGAGGAACCAAGCAAGAACCATTTCTGGATGCAACTCCCAACATCTTGCCTCCTCGTGTCCTTTATTACGACAAAAGGAACACGATATCCATGAACTGTCGCTAGAAGACCATTATTCTTTTGCAACATAGCCTAAGCCTTCGTATTTAGGCCTCTCTTTGACCGCAATTGGATTTTTAATGCCTTGATGGTTCATGCCAAGGCCTCCTCCCTTGTAACCCATCTTGGTCAAGAGCTTGGATCCAATGCATTTACTGTGTTTTTCAAAGGCTGCAAATGGATTTACGTCAATATTTTCACATAAGGAGCATGTAAATTCTTACCATTTTCTTCATCTTTCGATTGACACACAAAGATGTTTTCGATTTCCCTTTTGATTCGAGATATGTCCTCTTGGACTCTTTGGCTCTCTTCTTTTAGCTCCTCAAATTTGGGTGCTAATAGAACCTAATATTCCACATCATGTGGAGAAAAGGTAAAAACTTGTCCATCTGCATTCTCGAAGGGAATTTCTACACTAGCATCTTGTATAATAGTTGTAGAAAAACATGAAGATTGTGGGAAAGATGGTGGTTTATGACCATTCTTGTTAACTTCTTCCCTAGGAGAACATTCTCCTCTTGGAGGTCTAGAGCTTTCACCTTGCAATTTGGTATTCCTCTCTTCATATAGGACTTTCACCATTTCTGCCATGTCTAAGAAATCCTTTATAAAAGCCTTCACATCCTCTGACATTCTTACATACTCTCCTCCTTGGGACATGCTTTGCTTGAAGCTTCTACTACAATTTGAGGTAGAACTTGGTGGTAGAGATTGTAACAATCTTTCTCTCCTTTCCAAAACCTTCTCCTCATTGAGCTTCAAAACACATTCACTTGCAAACAATAGTCAATTCCTCCTTGCACAAAGAAAACCATAGCTCTAATACCAACTTGATCTAAATTGGGACAGATTAGTAATGTTGTGCTAATTCCCCTCATCAGAATATAAAAATGTGCTTGAGGTTTGACTCCAAAATACCAAGTAAAAGCATGAATTTTATGTGTTTTTACTTAAGTTAGTTTCATGAAGAAAACTTAAAACATGAAAACAAAACACTAAATGGAAGCATGCATCAAATAGTAATACACCAGCCATTGATAAAGGATTTCGCCCCTCCTGGGATACATCTCCTTGGATCAGCTCTAAAGGCATGACCCCTTCTCATTATGCTTAATATCAAGAAAACAAGAGTACATAAGTTGTTGAAATGGAATGGCTAGTTTCTCCTTCAAAGAAACAACTTCCTACAAAATTTCTCACTCCATACACATGTTAACCTACAGTTAAACATGTAAATCTTCAACAAACGTAGGCATCTTAGACCAAGACCCCATACTCCAACTTCCAAGAACATAAACAGTACTACAATCCACTTGAAGTACTTAAACAATACTCTTCTCCATACGCATATAGAACAAAGAAGAAATAAAGCTACAACACCACTGTAATGGTTGTTGCAGAAAGCATATGGAGGCTAGAAGACCCTTGCAAGGTCATCTCCATCTTCAAACTCCTGCATAAACTGAATCAACACTCTAGTTGACCAGAGCACCCATAGGCTTCACTTTGCAAAAATCCTATCTAGAAGTGCCCCTTTTTTCCTGAAACCTATTCCATTGAGTTCAAAATGCCCAAAAATGGCTATCTAGCCTCTTTTTGCAACTCATTTGGTCGAAAATTGCCTTAATTATGATTTATATCAGTCTCTCCACAATTTTCTCCTCCAAATTTGGCTTACTACCAGTTAAATTCAATATCCACAGTTAAAATTGGCAATTTCACCGAAACCAACAGTTCCGCCATCATTCCTGCCTCTCTCGTGGTTAAGGGCCAAGTGGTCACATGCAGAGTGGTGGTCCGGCAGTTAAGGCTACAGTTCTGTAGCCTTGTCGGATATCGCAATCGCAACCGGCTATCGACGGAGAGAAAAACGTCAAAACTCCTTCAAAAACTGTGATTGGCGATCTAGCAAACCCGACGAGCTATAAATTACAACTCTGAAAACATATCGCGTCTAGGACTTATTGCAACTGGGCTTTGTTGGGGGGCGATTCTAATCATTATGTGATAAGTGATTGTGATTGCATCACAACCTACTCTGCACCCGGAGACGATTCTTCAGTACTTGTCCACCTTTGATATGCGATTTGTGGGGGTTAATGGAAACTTGCCACTTGGCACCTCTTGATTCGTTGGGACCTTTACCATGTCATCCAGTCAACCCTAAATTTTGACTTGCTCTAACTTCTGCATACGAGCTCAGATTTGAGTGTCATTTGCACCGTTGGATTCAAAATGACGAGCTCTTTGATCTGAAGCTAAGCTTATTATGATTCTGACACTTTGATTTTTTGGTAAATTTTGAGCTCCGGATCATTAGTCCCTACCGCAGGAATGACTAAGACTATTGTAATCAATATGGTGAGGTTAGCATTAGTCCAATTGTTAGTTAATCCTATTGATCATGATACAACGAAAGCTTTTGACACAAACTGATTCACCATCTTATTTGGCTTCTTCCCGAGGCCAGAGGCAAAACCATAGGTTATAATTATTAATTTATTTCGCATTTTCAAACTGGTAAATGCTAGCTAAATTGATGCTAGCATTAGTGGAGCGCATTAAATGCCCGTTCACAAACATGCGGGGCAAGTTTAATAAACACTATCATTTCCTTTCCTAGCTTTCCCTTTTCCTAGATTTCCCTTTCTGACGTCTAGACATTTGGATCTTTCTGACATTTCCATTTGGGCCTTTGTAACACTTACATGGTGAGCACATAGGGCATGTTCCCCGTGACCCTAATTTGGCCATAGCTTCGCATATCCTCTCCTTGGCCTCACCAGTCACAATGGGTCTCTGCCTTCACACCATAACAATCTCAAATCTTCAAAGCTTGGTTTAATACCCTTATGGTGTTCCTTTTTTCATCCAAGTCAAGAAATTCAAAAACTTGATTACTTAGAATGTAAGTTGTATGGAAAATACAAAATATTTAGACTACAAAATCCCAAAAAACATAGTAGGTGAAGAAATGGGCGAATTCTAGAAAATATTTGAAAAGTAATTACCAAGACCCGTAGAAAAAAAGGATTCAGTTGACTAGACATGGATGAGAATCAAATTATACAATTTCTACTACTAATGTTTGTTGTTTCATTTACTTTCAATGCTTCAATTGCCGAGATATTTTTTTAGTCTTATTCATAGGTACACATACTCTCCTCACTCTCATACACTGCAACTGCAATTTTCTTCACCATCGTAAATCTATGCCCTTTAAACTTTTCACCAACTGGAGTTGAACAAAAGGGAAGATGGATTGGCTCGTATCACTAGCTAGCTTTGGCTACTGATTATATGGCATTCTATAAATACTAAACAAACGTTGTGGATATAGAGTATGCTAAGAAATGTTTCTTGTTTTCAAGTTTTCAAATTAAGGACAAAATCAATAACAATAAAACATCAAGAGCATTCACACATTAACACAGTATGTATCCCGGGGAAAGCATCTCGCTAAAAACCCCAACTACCTGTATATTAATGATTTAGTCATGTAACATTACACAGCATAATACTTCTCACAAGTATCTCCACCTCTGTTACACACAATACAGCTCAGATCTGAATCAATCACTGGCTCAAATCTCCTCCGCTGCTTGCCTGCCTCCACTGCTCAATACCTGCATGAGAATTAATGATAATGGCTCAAGCAAACTCGTATTTACTTGGAAAAATCACGTGAGCACAAGCTACAATGTGGGCAAACTCATTGGCATACTCAATCCCTTGATGTGCAAGATCTGATGCACAACTATAGTCACAACTGATAGCAATCTGATTCTCTAACACCTGTCCCTGCTGAACTGAACATGCACGGACATGCAACTGAGTTAACTGATGTATTCATTAGTTGTATTATGAGTTAATAAATTGTGAATTAATTAATAACTAATTCACCCAACTCATCTCTAGTCTATTCGCCAGTTAGACTAAATACAACCAGTTTAACAAAGCTAAACTGAACACAACTCCATCAACTGCACCTCCAGTCCACTAAACCCAACTCACTTGAGTTCTAACTGAAGTCATGCATGCAACAACTCAACTGACTCATAAGAAAAGCGTATTTCCTTCTGACATCTACATGTGCCACCTCTGTAGCTCAAACTGAAGTGCTCGAAGAGAATAAGATAAAGTTTATAGTCTAAATATTATTATAAGACAATAATATTTGACTTTTCTATTTTTGACAGCCAGTCTAAAAATAGACTTTGATCACTCCTGTTGTGATCATCCCTGCTGTGATCCAAAAATAGAACTTGCGCCATAATTTGCCTGCAGGCCCACTTAATGAAGGCGACTCTTTTCACTAAGCTCCATCATCTTGTTGCATTCTCAACACATTGCGCGTGGTTTGTGGTGTCATTAAAACCCCATATGAGGACAGATTTGTCACAACATAAGATCTCAACCCAAGCTGAGGCACTGGAAATAATAATGAGGTTACACATGACCCCAATACCAGACCCAGGGTTGGGAGTTCAGAAAATCCATGTGCAACTTCAAAACTTGAGTCTGGAAGTGCAAAGCTTGAAGCAAGGAAGAGTGCCCTGACTAGAGGTATGCCCAGAGGTAGGTTGTATTAATGTAAGAGCCAAGCGCATGACAAGGACCATTTCCCTGTCTTTATAAACTATCTGGCGAGAGGAGACCCGATTCCGTTAAAAGTGGAAGTACAAGTAGGAATGAGTGTCGTGTCAACACTCTGATGCATGATTTACCAGATAGGAGGAAAGCATGCCACGGACAACTGCCACCTATTGTCGAGCTTACAACAACCTCCTCAACACTTATTTTGTAACTTTTGCATAACGATGGGTCAGGAGGAAAGGGATTGCCGCATGTTGATGGATTGACCACCTACATATAGGATGCAAATAGAGACGTGTGGGCAAGACCCGATTACACCATTAACGTGCAAGGGATTCCCGGTACGCGGACGGGGTCATGGCGGAATCGGACCTAGACGGGGATGGGGACAATTAATTTGTTGTAATTGTGGAGGGCTAGGGCATTACACTTGGGATTGTATGAATCCAACCAGAGCCTTTTTTCCATCATGCTACTAGTTTGATCACGATGCAGTCGACTGCCCTACGCTGATTGCTCAATTGTGGGAAAAAGGAGTGCTCCTAGCTAGCCCCACTCAGAACGTCCAAATGATGAAGGATGAACCATGCACCGAAGACCCCAACATAAATATGATGCTCAGAAGTTGTGTAGCTATAGGGGAAGATAAGGGGATGAAACCCGAAGACGATACATGGGTTCGTAAGGCTCCCGTAAAACAACTGGAATTTGATTTGGTGCAAGCAAAGGAAACCTTTTTGGAGGCTAAGAAAAATTTCATAGAAGCATCGACTTCGAGTAGTAAGGGTCACCCGGAACTGGAACAGGATAGGTCTTTGATAACTACCTTCTTAGAAACCTATATGAAGCTTCTAAGGGATGCCAATGCAGTGAAAGTATTACAAATGCAGTGAAAGGATTACAAGAGTTAATAACTAGATGTGTTGGGGCAGATGAACCACGCTTGATCAGCAAACTGGGAAAACATGTTTTGTGCACCGGTCAGGAGATGCTACTGACCATCCAGATTGGCGACTATGAGATGAACCAAGTCGTTTTAGATCTAGGTTCCGACGCAAATGTCCTACCAAAACAAACTTGGGAATGCATGGGCCGGCCTATGCTGTAATGGTCCCTGATCCAATTACGAATGGCCAACCAGCAAAAGATTCTGCCTATGGGAAGGCTGCAAGGGGTTACCATGGACATCAATGGCACCAGCACACAAATTGATTTTGAAGTCATAGAAATCGTGGATTACAGTATCCCATATCTGGTGTTGCTAGGGATAGATTGGGCAATAGATATGAATGGAATCATCAACCTCAAGAAATGAAAAATGATCTTTGAAAATAATTCCCTCCGAGTAGTGATTCCATTGGATCCAGCTAAAGGAGCACATTATACTAAACCTATGTGTGCTGATGACAGTGATGGGGAACTAGATTGTATCTATCAGCTCACAGTGCAAGATAAGGACAGGGTGAATCCAACAGCAAATGGTTGACTCTCATGGGACCGCGATAGCTCTTGCATGTCATATTTGGATGAAGAGGTTGAACAATGGCAGAACCAACTGCATGAAGTAACCACATTAAATTGCAATAGAATGGATGTGACAAGAGCCGTAGAGTCGTCCGCAGAGAAAGCCAAAGAACCAGTTGCTTCGGAGGAATCGAAACCAAGTGCACTGATAATATCTACGGTAGCACCCCGAAGACCCTGGCTTTAGCAAAAAGGGCAGTCATAACAAAGCAAAGGAAAAAGCATGGAGGTCATGGACAGGCGCAGGCACAAGTGGCTAGACAACCTAAGGGAAGCAGCCTGAAGTGAATTTGGTCACCAATAGCCAACGATAGGGTCCGCAGGGACTCAAGGGGCAACACACATCGTAGCTGTCCAATGACACAAACCACTTGGAAATTTCAAATACCACGGACTAGATGGGCCTGGAGTAAGCAATGGAAAAGAGCTTAGAGGAAGCTAGGTAGCTGTAGGCCCCACGTTGATAGCACACTCTGGGTGTGGTCGAGAGACCAAAGAGTGATATGCGGGAACTCACACTCTAACATTCACAACAGCGTAGCCCCTCTACACATAAGATGATTCAGATCGCTTAGGAATACTAATAAGAACGACCAAGCTGTGACCCTGCTATCATGGCTGTGCACACATCCTCAGAAGGAAAAAATGGCTACCCAAGCAACCGAGCGGTGCTCGCAGCCCGAGCTGGCAAGGACACTACGTTGATGCACTAGCGGTGTGAACACCTAACTAGTGGTCGACACTACAGTCTCAATGCCCTGAGCAGTTAAAAGAAGGCGTGAGACTATAAACAATTCTGCAGGAAGTTGGTCGGGTGAAACACTTCCCTCCCAATCACAGTAGCACCCGATGGACTGTGCTACTGCGTGGACCAGTAAATAGATGACCGTTAGCACCACTATTCATGACAAGGACATTATGGTATGGCAAGAAGGAGTAGGCAGCGGACATTTAAAGTGAAAGTTCCAAGTCGGATCCACTAAGATCTGCCAAGGGAACGTTAGCACTACACTAGAAAAGGATGGAAGCGAGTCGTTCAAAATTTCGACTTTATTTTATGACCTGGGTATGGAACGGGCATATTGGCACTATACATCAGAGCAAAGAAGCAAGAAGTCAGCTCCCAGACCATTCATGAGTACCATAGCTAGAACCTGAGCATGATTCGCGGAAGAAATGCAGTTAAATCCGGAAGGGCCAGAGGGCAAGAGTCGGGCATCGAGGGTTCCAAAATCCCCATGCACACTGCGAAAGAAGAAGACTAAGCAGAAGACAGGAACAGTTCGAACCTCACCATGATTCACCAAGTAATCTGCAGCCGATAAGGGCAAATCCGTTTCCACCGAAACCAATGAGGATGACGATGCTCTCCAAGAGTTTCTTGACCAAATAGACACACAGGGCAAGGAAGAGGTGGACGCATTTCAACTCCCATCGTTACCTCCATATCTCTCTCCATGGCAAGGGTCAACCAAGCTACCCAAGGATTTAGACATTGCGAAGACTGAGCTTCAGGCTCCACTTCTTCCAGATGACACAAGGTTCGAAGGCTTGCTGTTGAGGTGCGTTCTGAGCCTCAAGTTTGAAGATTAGGATCTGGCTAACCACGATAAGTTCCCTGAGCTAGCAGAAGAAATGTTATTGCCACAACTATGGCTACTAGGTGTGGAGAAGGCCGACATCCTCAACCTTAGATGGCTACCTCATTACCACCGCGTGACTATTACCACATTTGTAATTTGGAAACTACTCTGTTTGGTACATGATGGATTCCTGTGGTTGGAAGAGCCAATACCAATCACAGCTGAACTAATCCGCCAAATAATGCACCTACCATTGAAAGGAAATGATCCTGCTGACACCGCAGGAACCAGCAGCGAGGTAGGACTCGCCAAAACAACAAAAACACGATATCGGCTGGAGAAAAGTAAGTGTGGATATGTCATAGCCAACATCAATGATTGAGCCATTGAGTGGCTACTCATCTCCTCACTTTTAACTCATGAGGAAGTGTCACTCAGATGAAGTACCCGCTTCTTTCATTGCACTAGCCAGACAGTGTGCCGAAGGGGTTCAGTTCAATTGGGCACAGTTCTTATGCAATGAGTTCCTGACCAACTGTCAAGAAGCACAGGACAAAGGTAAGACATTTCATTATGCACAGTTGCTTTTGTCAATCCTCTTGGTTATAGGCGAACTACCGCAAGATAGCCAGTTCCCCAGTATTACAGATGACCTCCCTGAGGCAGTGTGGTATATGGCGCTATGCGGTACAAGGGATGCAACAAGGGTTTCTGCAATTCACGCATTTTGGACCTCTATGGAAGGAAAGATAAGGACAAGGATTGCTTGATGACTGTGAATGTCTCCCATGATCTATAAAAATTTCCAGAGCATGGCTGATTTTAAAGCAGATATGCACCACTTGCACATTCGGGCACAGAAGGATCTGGAACAATCGTGGGTCACACTCCCATTCATGGCAACAGATGAGGAAATATACACATTTTTGGCAGCGTGGCCACTTGAATGGCGTGCACTAGCTAAGGCCGTCCTTGATCAACTCGCCACACAGTAGCAAAAGAAGGACCGAAAACAGTGGCTTATGCACCTAGCAAAAAAGGCATGTCGGGAACAACAGATGGCCTTGTAGCAAGAGGCGTCCAAGAACCCGCCAACAGAAGAGATCACGATAGAGTAGGTATTGGAGTTAGACCAAGAAATAGAGACACAGGACCATGCGAACTAGGTCAAGTGGTCGCACACACAGGACTCACCAACTGCCTGGAAGAAGTCAAAAATAGTGAAGGCTTTGGAGCAAGAATTCACAGCGAGTATGACCAATAACATTTCCTTGCCCGCTCTAATTACAGAGCAAACAATTATGTTGGGGGAGATTAGGATGAAATTGGAGGCAATATAGGCACATTCTCTGGGTAGGGTCCACCTCGTCGACAATATAATTGCAGCTGAGCAGATGGTGCACGCGCCCACGCTAAACACTGTATTGTTTCCAGCCGATGCTCTCCTAGTCAAAAGCACTAGTGACAACCGTAGTTGGGAGTTAGATTTAGCTACCCTACCCAGTGGGTTACTCTACCAACTACAGGACAGACTCACTAATGAACTCCAGACTAGGGAAAGTCATGCCCTTCACACTGTAATGGAGCAAAAAGCTGAGTTAGAATAGGTAAATCTTTAGCACGCTACCTTGGTCAAATGTTATCGGGACATCAAACAAGCCGTGACAAAAGCATGCAGCACAGTTCTAGCGTTAGCTATCCCCATGGACCTTCCAACCGTTACCAAGGTTCAACACATGGCTGCAGGAGCCCACATGGCCCAAGAGGCAGCCGCAAAAGAACAGGGGGAGCTTACTCGACAAATCGCAGAGCTCAGACTCCAAGCACAACAACCATTGATGGATCATGAACAACACTGCATGGAAATTCAAGCAGGCCTGGGAATAATGAGGTACGATGTCTTTGAATATTCAGAGCTCTTAGATTAGTCTATTGGTATACTTACATCTCTCCACGAGGACCCCACCATATAGCAGGTAGAAGCTGAGGTGCGTGCACTATAATAGGCCAATGATACAGCTCGCGGAGATACACAAATGGTCACTCTCACACAGTGGTTGGCCAAAATGTGGGAGGCCCAGGCTCTCAAAGCCCAAATGGACGTTGCACGATAACAAGAGGCAGAGCTTAAAGAATGCATTCAGCCTTGGCTCAATGAAGCATTTATCGTCTCTACAATGATTGAGGGTAAGTTAGCATAGATGCAAGCAATATGCAATTTCGAGCAGGCAAATCCAACTGACACGGATGCATCAGTGACTCGGGTGGAATAGGTACAACGAATCACCACAAAATTTGTTGAGGAAACACGCATTGTGTAGAAGTTGTTAACCAACCTCTGTGAGAAGATCATCGCACCAGCCGAGTGAGTTGGGACGAGTCACGATGATTGTGTTGGGGGACTATTGGGTAGCGGAAGCCCCGTGCAATAGTTAGGGGGCACGAAGTCGGACAATTTGGGTAAAGTTATGGTAAAGACTGTTGAAAGCACGAAGTGTGAATTATAATAGGTCGAGTCAAAGGGTAGTCTGCCCAAAAACAATGTAAAGAAATGTAAATAGAGTCGGCCCGTGTAGGGATCGCGGGCCAAGGAAGGGTATAAATAGAGAAAGGCTCTATGGGTAGAGGGGGTAGAGTTTTGATAGTGAATCTAGAATATGAAATGTAATGGGTTTTTGAAGAAGATAGTCTGAAAGCATCTGTAAGTCCGAGTCGAGGGTTGGGGTAGTAGGTAGAGGCTCTGCAACTGTGTGTGCAGAGGTCTGGAAAGTCCACAGCTATGTGCGCGAAACCTTGCAGTTGAGTGCGCATGGCAGATCTGGATGTATTAAGGATAAAGTGGAAATAAAGATAAGTTTCTTCTGAAATTCTGTGTTTCTTCCGAGCTGTCATAATATTTGTTTAATTTACTCTGCTTATTGTTTGAATGAATGTAAATCTGGGTTCAGTTTAATGTGAAAATTAGTTGTGTTGGTTAAATGTTTTTTTAAAGACCTTGGTAATTGGTAATCACATCATCTGATAGAATAGCGCACTAAAAAGAAAGACAAAATCAAGCTGGATCTGTGTGAATACCGAGCAACGCGAAGTTGTAAATCAGTGTGTGAAACCTCCAAACCACACCAAGACATCCCTAGGGTGCAGAAACTTGGTTCCAGCACCCTCCCTTGCTACCTCAGGTGAGACCTCAGTCCATGCTCCATGGGTTGTTTCCGAAAGGGCCAGTAGTTGCGGGATTTGTTTGGCTAAATAACTCTTCCAAACTTGGGTCAGGCCCAAATAAGGCAACATCCTTCAAAAATAATTTCATCTGGCAGCAAAGGGGTTTGCAAGGGGACCTTGCTCTCATCAATATCTTTCAGCACCTTGACCTTGCCGTTGCGCGGAGGGACATACTCAGGCAACCAAGTGATAGGGTTAGTGCCCTAGGCTTCAACTTCTTCCACATCTGCTCCCACATCCTCATAATCCATCGGGATGTCTTCGATTTATTCCTCCTTCGGCTCTAGATTGATGGCTTTTCCCTTCTCCTATGTGGTAGGCTTCAATGGGTTTCTTCTTGGCGATGCATGCACTGGTATTGCAGGTTGCTTGCCCTTTTTGTCCTTTTCACTCTCCTTGGTTGGGGTCGGCTTTGGTCTCAGCATCCTCTATGATTTGGGGACTTTGGCTAATACTTCGACAACCTCTAGAGTAGCTACTTATGCCTTCATCTCAATTTTTGATGTTGACTCCTCTGCTTTGGTATCTATAGCTTTTGCAGGCATCGACATGACGTTCTACAAGAACTCTTATGTCTCCTTCAATAATGTCTCAAATACTGAACTGGCTATCAGAAGTTCGTAGTGCTCGTGATTCATGTGCGGTTGAGAGCTTAACAACTCAATTCTCAAAATACCAAGTGTTTTTCGCTAGACAACCACTTGTAATTTATAGGGAATTTTGAATTCAAATTTGACCATTCCCCCTAAATTCTATTCATTAATGCCAGATTGGTGGCATATTTTCAAGGATCTACCTCATAAATTTCATCTTAAATGCCGGCCGCTTCCTCCATTTGGCCGCATTTCTACCATCAAATCATGAACAGTGACTTTAACGGTCACTTTCCAGCCGACCTGCGTTATTTCTCCTTGGGTAGCATGGCTCCCTTTGCATTTCTACGAACCCTATGACACTTCCTTGCTTTGCACAATCCTCCAATCGCGTAGCTCCCCAACCTGGGTAGCGTAGTTTATAGTCTCACATCTCCTTTCAGCTACCTAGAGCACTAAGACTGTGCTACCTTCATATAGTCACATGGCCGGACCACCAGTGTATGGCTTTAAGCGACTGCCATTCACCTTTCTTGGGAAGGGATCTCCATTCAGTTTGACCAACTAAACCGCTCCCTCATCGGCAATCTCCTTAATGACATAGGGCCCTAAATAGTGCATTCTGAATTTTCCTAGAAATTTGTCAAACTTGCTGTCATATAACAATACCAGGTCATTTACCTTAAAGGTGTGCAGCCTAATGTGCCAATGATGCCATGATTTTCCATGCTGCTTTTGGACCTATTGGTGAAATCTAGTTAAAAATGTTTCTTCCTCAAGCTCAGCTAACTGCATGATCCTCTCTTCCAAGGCTCTGCGATCCATCATACCCATGAGCATCACTATGCATATACTAGGCATAATGTATTCCATGGGCATCACTACTTCAACACCATATACAAGCCTAAAGGGTGTTTGTCCAATCAAATTCTTGCATGTCGTCCGATATGCCTATATTATTGCGGATATGCGTAGGTCCCAATCACTTCATTGAATGTTGCAAACCTTGGTCAGTGCATTCTCCAGCACTTTATTGAATGTTTCCACTATCTCATTAGCTTGTGGGTGATAAGGTGTGCTCTTCTGGTGATATACCTGAAATTCCTCTGTTAGCGCATTGATCGTTTCATTTAGAAAGTGTGTATCGTGATCACACATCAAAATATTTGGACACTGGAATCGTGTCAGTACATACTCAAAGAGGAACTTTGTAGTAGTCATGTCCATGCAATCCTTAATAGGCTTTGCCTCCACCCATCGAGTCAAATACTCTGTCGCGGTAATAATTTACCTCGCCCTCGTCCTTCCTTGGGGATGGATGGGTCCCACAAAATCTATCGCCCATTTCTCAAAGGGTTGTAATGTCATCTATGGATTCAAAAGCAACTCATCCCTCCAGGATGGCCTACCAGTCCTTTGACACACATCCCATGCTTTGCAGTATGCTTTCGAATCCTGATGGAGGGTTGGTCATGATAACCATGCACGTAGAATCTACTGCGCAGTCACTCTCCCTGCATAATGCCCTCCTGCGGTGCCCCCATGAGCATCTGCAAGGATACTGCTCCTTTCAAACTTCAGTACATATCATCATAATCTCTCATTGGACCCCATTTTATACAGATGCCCAGCAATGACAGAAAAGTCTATTGCGCACACCACTAACTCCTTTTGCTAGACGGTGTATCCTTCCAGGGCAGTTCCTTTCGTTAGGAAGTGTATGATATCTTCAAAATGACCATCAACGATGTGCATTGCAAATAGTTGTGTGTTAGGCAATCCTTATTCCAAATTAGTGGGCTCTTCCCCTATTTCGATGTACTACAGATGGTCAAGTCCTACGTTCAGTCATCCAAGCTTCACAATAACTTCAAAATCATACTCCTAGAACAATACCAACCATTTGTAGATTCTCCCCCCCACCACAAGCTTATTGACCAGGTATTTCAATGTGAAATGATCTGTATACATCTTAAAATGACCACCCAACAAGTAGTGTCTAAACTTTTGGAGCGCATATACCATGGCTAACCCTTCATGCTTAGCGGTGGAATAGTTCTTCTCTACCTTGGATAACCTTCTAGCTTGGAAACACTATAGGATGGTCCAAGTATCCTCTGCCAACCTGTGTCAGTACTACTCCTAGTGCTATACATGACATGTCAATGTTTACATGAAACTCCTTCTTCTAATCTAGGAAGACAAGAATTGGTGCGTTGAACATCTTTTCTTTCAATACATCCAAATTGTTCTTACAATCCTTGTTCCAACAGAATGTGACATCGCTCTTCAACAACTTCTCCATAGGCGTGGTGATCTAGGCATAGCATTTGATAAACTTTATGTAATATCATGTATGTCCTAGGGTAGCGCGTAGCTGTTTCACACTCCTTGGTGCTTCCAAGTTAAGTATCACCATGATCTTCATGGAATCTACCATCAATCCTTGTCTACAAACCACATGACCCAGCAGGGTCCCAAAAGGAACACAAAACATGAATTTCTTCAAATTGAGTGTGATATGGTATCTCCAACAGGTATCTAGCATTAGGAATAAACTTGCAACATGGAATTTCACCAACCCAAACACAGTCCAGTAATCAGAGTACACTTCTAGGAACTTATGAATAAATTTCTTGAACACAACAACGACTACGTGTGAAAAAATCGTAGGTGCATTCTTCAATCCAAAAGGCATTACAGTGTACTAAAAACACCCCCACTCAGTCACGAAGGTTGTCTTGCTCCTATCCTCTGATGTGATTTTGATCCGATGGTACCCAGAGAACCCATTAATGAAGGAATAAGCTTCTTGGCCACCTACATTGTCCAACACTTCATCAGTGAACAGAGTCAGGAAAGGGTCATGTACACAAGCATCATTCAACTTCCTAAGGTCTACATATATCCTTATTTCATCCTTCTACTTATTTAGGTTGATTACCCCATTCATATCAGTAGCCCAATCAATTCCAAGGAGCGTAGGGTAAGGGTTTCTATCATCCACAATTTCTATTACTTCAAAGTCATCCAATGCACTCATGCCTTCAATATCTATAGCCACCCCTTGTAGCCACCCCATGGGGATGATCTTCTGTTGATTCGCCATTCTTAGTTGAATTGGAGACCATTGCAACACGGGTCTCCCCATCCGTTCCCATGTCTGCTTTGGTAGGACGTCCGCGTCTAACCCTAGATCCAAAATAACCTGATCCATTTCATACTCTCCTATCTATGCAGCCAACCTCATCTCTTGTCCTGTTCTTGTTTATTGCTTACCAATCTTTCGTACCACGTAGGGCTCACTCAGAGTGTTTCCAGCGCATCTATTTATAAGCTTCTGTAATCCCTTCACAGCCTTTCTATCACGCAGCAACTTCATGCATGTATCTAGGAATGTTGTAAGCATAGAAGGGTCCATCTCCTTATCAGGCTTACCCTTGCTCCCTGAGGTGGAGGCCTCAACAAAGATTTTCTTTACTTCCATGAACATTTCAAGTGCGCACTCCAAATCAAATTTAGCATCCTTCGTTGGAGCTTTGTGAACCCATGCACTGTCTTCGAGTTGTTTCCTCTTATCATCTCATGTTGCGATTCCACTTCAGAGCACGATATTCACATTTGGATTCCTCTTCACGTGGCTCAGACCTCATCATCTACAAGTTCTGAGTTAGCTGAGGTGGTAGTGCCCCTTTGTTTCATATCCTCTCTATTAGCATAGGACAATCCTCCATCTCATGATCAAATAGAGTGCAATATTTTCATGACGAATGCATAGGGTTAGTGCAATCGTGAGCATAGTGTCTTGGTCCTCCACAATTGTAATAGATCAGCTATCCCCGACCTCTTCCAGGGCCTCCTCCACCTCGACCTCATCTGCACCCTTTAAAACTTGTTTGCATCATCCCTGTGTTCTGGTCAAGGGGCCACATTTTTTCCTGAACCCTGTAGGCGGGCGTTCTGTCCATCATCAATTCATAGCTTCTATAGTTGCACTCATCATGCCCTACTGACCTACAAAAGTTGCAGAACAGTTGTTGTGGTGTTTGTACAAACTTCTGCAACAGATGACAATTATCTATGGCATGTTTTCCTTCTACCTAACATATAGTGCACCATAATGCAAGCCCTATGCTTGGTCCTGCTTAAGCTTCAGGCCTCAAAGGCATCAGTCATCCTCCTGCCATGTAGTTCGCAAAGACCGGGCAATGGTATTTTTCATGCCCCTAACCCTTGCATTTCAAGAACCATACCTCTTCACGCACCTCCAATCAAATTGTTCTGTCCTGCTTCAAACTTTGCATCTCAAGGAAAATATTTTTCAACTACACATGGATCTGCTGAACCCCCAAATTTGGATTTTGCAGTCTCATTGAAATCTCCAGGGCCTTTGCTTGAGTCTATATCTTTTGTTGTGACAGCACAACCCGTAGGTGTCGCAAGAGAGAAGCCACAAACCACTGACAATGTTGTCTGTCTGTTAAGTTCATATTAGCTTCACGGATTTGACACTTCAACCTCTGATCTAATTCCCAAGGTGTCTCACCTATCTTCATTGTGATTTCTTTGAACCCCACAATCAACTGTGCCTCAGATTTAGGCCTACTGAATTCTTTGTTTAGCACGGTCTGGATGTCTACCACTCCAGCGTTTAGGTTATCATTAGAGTACTTAATGTACTAGTTTATCGTGTGATCCTGTAGCGCACTAACTAGTGTTTTCTTCTTCAAGTGATCATACGTAACACCTTGAGCTTCCCATACAGCTTTCACCATGAACTAGAACTGCTCGGGGTCCTCATTTCCTAAGCCTTTAAACAAAGGCAGCTTCACTTAATTTGCCATGCTGAACCGCGGTGGAGGTGGAGGTAGTACAATTGAAGTCGCAGGTGATGGTGGTGGAGTCGGAGGTGGTGTGGGTGCAGGTGGCAGTCGTGGGAATCCTTGTCTTATTAACTGAATAGAACTCCATGGAGAAGCTTGCGCTACTCCCTCTTCATCACCTTATGGAGGTGAAATTAATGGACTAAATTCAGGACCCTTTCTTCCTTCATTCACGTAAGTTTTTCCACTTTGCATAGCTCTGAACATCAAGGTAGTTGCATAAACCGCTTTACACACAATAACATTTTAATCCAGGTATTCAAATATTTCAAGTACTTACATCGCAAATATTTGAAAAAGTGCCACTCCTCCTCGCTATAGCTGACTGAGGTGTCGACCACGAATTCAATCACAAATCCTCTTATGATGCAATCGAGCCAATTATCGATAGTGTGGGTGATCTTGTCCTCAGAGGCATCCTGTCTCTATACTAACTCTGGATTCCAAACAATAGGAGTGTCAAGTCTCCACCTTCCTTGGTTATCTGCTAGCTTCACAATCCACTCGTATAGCTCAAATGGAAAGGGAAAAAAGAAAAAGATCTTTTGTATCTCTGTATATAGGTACCTATCTAGCGATTGTTCCTTGGTCAGTCGCATGTTTCAGTTCTCCTGTGCCACGAATTTGTGGATCTTTCTACCCAACCAATCTCTAATCTCTTTCTTAGTTTGATTCCAATGATATGACATCACACATCTCTTATGCAAATTTCAGGTCCCTGCAACAGAACCATTTGTTGGCTTAGTGGGGCTTGACCCAGGTTCAACGTTAGTTAGCCAAACAAATCCCTACACTACTGGCCCTTTTGGCATCAGCCCGTGGAGCACGGACCGAAATATCACCCAAAGTAGTATGGGGGAATGTTGGAACCAAGTTTCCACACCCTGCGATGTTTGTGATGTTATTTTATTCCTCTTATTCATGCTTTTGCATAGGTCGTTAAGTTATAGGGATCTTTCTATCTCACCCTTTACTCCGCACTTTGGTACCTCAATGAAGTGGTGTGATTGGCCTTCGCACAGCCCTAACCTACGGTTCAAGTACTTTCACGCTACTAAAGCAGCGTATAGAATAGATTCCCAAGTTATCCTTAAGTGTTTAATTATCTTACCAAACAATCATAGTTAGCACCACATAAACCAATATTCTTACTTGTGTTTGATTAACCAATGTAATTCGCGCATCACATAAGAATTATAAATGAGATTCATACACAATATGACAATATGCATTAACAGGAAACAATGACACAAAATTTGTAGAAAACTTCTCTTTATTGATATCTTCTGATGATTATAGTCTCTATTTTCCCTACTCACACAGCTGCAAGGGTCTGCGCACTCAACTGCAGAGCCTCTACCTACGCTACGACTCGAAACTTAGACTTTCCTCCTTATCACTAAAGACTTCATCTACAACTCATGACTCCTTTTTTCTTATCTCCACTACTTAGAGCTTACTTAACTCTTTTTATACAATCCCATGGTCCATGGACCATGTGTAGATACTTTATAGCCAACTTTACTTTACAAAATAAGGGCAGACAACCATTTATGACTCATGACACCTCTGTGCTCTGCGACCACAAAATGCAAAGACTTTACATTTCTATTACAAAATTTGACCCAAAACATGGGCTTTTAGCCCCAAAACTGTCCTTGGGGGATCCTGTACCCAACACCTCCCCATGCAGGAATCCTTTCTCTTCTTTCGCCTTATTCATTTTTCATTTTTTTTTTCTTTCAAAAAATTGTGCACAGGCACTTATTTATTTCATAGGTGGAAGAGGGATCATGACCTATTGAGATAAAAAGAGTTTGGTCCTTTAGATAAGTATGTTATGTATACTTATGACATACTTGTTAAGATTTTCCCCCTCACCTTACTCTACTTGATTAATCTGACAAGGATTAACCCAAAACAACTGGCTAGAATAGGTGGTACTAGTTAGAGCACAAGCGTTGTGTTTTCACCAAGAATTACTCTAAACATAACATATTTTCCATCAAGGCATCATTGACTAAAGACAACAAGGTTTTCATCTCAAGAATCAAACATGGTTTCATGAGAGGCTAACCTATAGGTATAAGCAAGCAAAGAAAGAAAAAGGAAAAAATTAGAAGTAAAGTGAGAGAAAAAAAGGTAAGAAATGAAAGAAAGCAAGCAAACCAAACCAAGTAAGCAATAAAACAAACATGAAAACCAAGAAGCAAAGAAAAGCAAGAATAAAATACTACTCCCACTCCTATGCTAAACAATGCATGGGCCTAGTCATGTGAAGTGATATTTCCAATGCAGCCACCAGTGCATTGGCTAGCCCATGTTGGTGAAGGCATGGTTAACAAGAAAGATAGATCAATGAAGAGCAACATGCTCTGAGTTCTAAAACATCCAGAGAATAGAAAAGAGTGAATGCACGAAACAAACATTCTGCATATGTACCATCGTGTTCTGACACACTACATGTAGATGGTAAGCATACACACTCTTTGGACTGTGACATACAAGCGAACATGAGAAAGACCAACATCTTATGCTTCGCAAGTGCGCTCATTGTATAATATTCCTCCAAATCTTGAGCGATGGGATCATGTGATTCGAGTGGAGGAAGTGAAGTTTGGGTGTTTGGTTGATCTTCAATGTGAAGCAAAGAGTGATGAGGAGCCTTGGGTGTTTCAAATTTTTTACGAATGGAAGTGGAACTAACCTCAAGGTAGCGAGGGCTTGACATAACCATCAACTCAGGCTGAAGTGCCTCGACAGCCTGCGGGGTTTCCACTTTGTCAATAGGTAGATCATTAGAGACCAGTGGCTTAGATGGATTAACATCGAGTGAATCAACATCATTATCAAATGAAGAAGTACAGAGATCATGACAACCATGATAAAAAAAATTGGGATGTTCGTCAGCATCCTCATGATTTGATGAATTGTGTAGAGGGGTAGATGAGAAGCAAGGATGTTCACCCTCTATATTTTCATAAATGATAGATGAAATATGGGACAAAATTTTAGAGGAAGATGGGTCCTCTCTGCAATGTAATGACAAACTCACATCCCATGTGTCCTATGAATGATCAGAAGTAGAAACATCTAGAAACGAGTTTTCATAGGGGAAATCAATAGTGGAAGAATCACAAGGGATGTGAGGATAGAGCGGATAAGGCACAGATGGAAGGGATTCATCCTTCATTGTGGGTTCTTCTTTAGATTCCCACACACACTCATCATGAATGATAGCATAGGTTGGCTAAACAACACCAACTTCATCTGTTAGCACTCAGAATGAACCTCAAGGATGAGAAGAGGCAATCCCAAGGTAACCACAGACTAGGCTTTTGATCTAGCATCTAGCCCTGCCAAACCAGAGAGGGCTCTCTCTTTTCCAACAAAATGTGTCTGCAACAAGTGAATCTTAGGCTAGCTATGAAGAATGATTTGGTTGAAATTTGTGGGTCGAAAACAACAAGAGAAGGGACCATTGGGCTATGGAATCGAGGCTAGTTTCTGCCGACAAACTTGGGGCAAAGTAAGTGCAATGTTTAGCCAGATTAAAGATATAATGAGAGAAGAAAAGAGGAAAAAGGCTGTTTCCTTACAGGCATCAATCAGGGGATGGATCTACAGTGGAAAATTTAGGAGAAAGAGAAGCACAATATTACTCAATAGAGCATCTAACAAAGGGTGGATTCTGAAAAGATAACCACTACATTAAACAACATAATCATTGTGAAAGGAGCATCATGTGTGGATGGATTCCTAACACTTCCCTTAGATAATTTTGTAACAAAATTAGCAGAAAAAACAAACCATGAAAATGAATTTACAAGAAAAACATGCTGCACATTAAACACCATGATGGATCCCAAATCTAAAGGGCAGAAATTGCTCCATTAAAAATAATATTAAGAAAAATCTTTACACAATCCAAAGAAGATTTCCTCTGCTAAAATATTCAAACCATTTACACTCTTAAATTCATAAAATATATACAATTAGCTCATCCCTGTACTAAGGGAGTTGAGCTCAACCATCTCCCTAAAGATAGAAACAGTTACATTAAATTTGGACTGAATTTCTGAAAATAAGGGTCAAAGATGGACTCATATCTCTTGAACCATAACACCTGTTACAAAAATGAAAGAGGTTTTCATAGATAAGGTCATTTCTTAGAAAATCCTCTCTCAAATTTTGGAAATTCATTTCTAGTTGCTCGGAATCTATGCCAAAAAACAATCTCTAAAACAGGAAATCATTAAATATTTAAGTCTGTAAAAATAGGTTGCAAAGATCTAGTCAAATATTCCAATTCACGACACCTATGAATGAACTGAAAGAGGTTTTTCTTATATGGATCATCATTGACAAAAAAACTCCTTGGGTTTCTCACAATTACATTCCATCGGTTGTAAAATGGCGTCACACTACAATGACTAAAACAGTAAAACAAATGCAAAATTTGTTTTGTTTTAATGTAGGCTTCACATATCATTGTATATCTCCCACATAGTAACACCTGTGCATAAACTGAAGTAGGTTTCTGTTATTTGGTATGCAATCGAAAAAAACCTCTTTCAATTTTGTAAAATTCATGTCCATTACTTCAAAAATTAGTTTTCTAGTAAACTTGTTCCTGTGTGCAGCAAATGACCTCAAAACATGCATAACCAAGAATCAATCATTCATTTTGATCATATCTTCTGATCCAGGAACTGGTTTTGGGAGTGTGATATACTGTTGGAAATATTTTTCCAAGATACTTCTAATGAACATGCTTATGACACGTTTTTCACTGAAGATCATGTGCAAGACATCTCTAAAAACCAGACATAGTAAGAGCCCATTTTGATCCCTGGTAACAGGCTCTGAAGACTAGAACTAACATTGTCAACAACTTGATCCTGGTTCGCAACAAGTGTCAAGTCTGAAACAGAAGAACATAAGATAGTAAAATTGGGAGGATCAACAAAAAGCGGGGATGGAGGTTTGGGTAACAAGTCTATATGAAAACCAATAGGCTTACAAACCAAATCTGCACAAATATCAAGAGTAGGTGGGGTAGGAGGATGTGATAGTTCAACATATGTGCGTGCACCTTCTCCCACCTCACACTATAGAGCTAGAGCTGTTTGATGAGAAGAAGATGGACAATAACTTGTGATAGTGACCTCATTCGTCTTATATTTGGCAGCTCTAACACTAAGGTATGTTGGGATGGGTTTGAATGATTCTAATAATTGTGGGTTTTAGGATATGTAATACTTAAATATTCCATCGAGAAATTCCCAATCAATCTCATCTTCAGGAAATCAATATGCAAGATTACAAAAGCGTGTTTGAAATTTCTCAACAGATTCATTAGGTGCTTTCCATAATTTCATATTTTCTTTATTGAGTGATTTACAATTAAAATGATTGAAAGCACACACTATCTCTGTGACTAGATGAGGGAGAGAGTGAATGGACTTTTCAGGTAACATGGCACACCATTGCAATGGGTGCCCTCAAAGTGTGTATGTGAAAAACACGTAGTTCATGTAATCTTCAAAGATTTCATGCCTTTCACAAGAGCCTACAATGCCAACTGCATGTCTAACCAAGGCTACTTGGCCTCCACCATCGTATGTTTTATGCTACATTTGATTCCAGATCTCTTCCGAAATTTCAAAGTTGTTTTTATAAGACATACACTCTAGAAGAGAAATTATGTGTTTAGTCATGATAAGTATGCAGAGATTCAAAATAGATTATGAGGACTCGGCTTGTCATATGGCCCTCCTTCTAGCATAGGAAATCTTGACGATGTTGGACCTGCCAACATTTAGAGGATCTCCATGGTATGAAGTCCCAACTAGACCTCACACCGTTTGGTGTAGGAGTCCCATCTGGTATGATGGTATGGTTTTCATTATCTTAAAGATATGCCTTAGCTCTTTCTTGTTAGCAAATGAGATTGGTTTTCTTTGTCTTTGAACAATAATGTTTGTGTGCCTGGTGAGTGCTTAGTGTTGCTTGTGTCAAATTTCTTTCACTACAGAGGGAGAGGGTGGAAGTGAGTCTCAAGTTGAAAGGGAATAGTCCCAACTCTACAAGGGACATACAACATAATAGGACATGCGTAGCTTCTAACAAAGTAATCCACAAGGATGCGGTAGTCACAAACACAAGGTGAACAGATAGCATGTAAAACACCCAGTGGAATAGTCCACATGAGTGCGATGGGGGTTATAAAAAGTTTACAAGAATGAATATGTCGAGTGTCCAGTGGGATAGCCCACATGGGTGAGACAGCATTAGCAATTGATACAACACATTTCCAATAGCATATGTACTAAAACAACCAAAATAGTTTAATTGTCTTAATACAGGTTAAAGTAACATGCATTACAAGCATCGGAAGAATAGTCTTACAAACGAATACAATACATGTGTGAAAACGTGTTGCCCTGTTAACAGACTTCTAAATTAATTGAAAGTTCCCGGACACATATGTACACCATTACATCACTAACCCTGATAGTGGGGCATTGGAGCCATTGCTCGCTCCTCAAAGAAAATATTATAGGCTGTCAAAGCTATGTGGGAGGATCCAAGGTGAAAAGACCTTTGCACATACAAAGAAGGGGTATCTATAGCCAAGGGTAAACTAGCCCTTGTGACTGTTCAACTTCCCTCATGACTATTTGACTTACATGACTCTTCAACTTTACATGACTCTTCAGATTTACATGTGGGTCTCTTGGACTTCCATGTTATACATTGATTACAATAGTGTGGCCCACAATAGTGATGTGGCTAAGATGACTCATGACATGACTCAAAACAACAAAGCTGGTATGTTCATGTTGTTGGTGGTGTACATGTCAAGCTGCAGTGTTGTTGAGTGATGGATGTCCTCTGGTGTATCATAGTTTCATCTCCATGTGGCAAGGTGTGTGTTGGCTTGGTGGGTCCTGACCCAAGTTCAACATTAGCCAAACAAATCCCTACACTACTAGCCCTTTCAACATCATCCCGCGGGAGTGCGAACCGAAGTCTCACCCAAAGCAGTATGGGGGGATGTTGGAACCAAGTTTCTACACCCTGAGATGGTTGTCAGGTCAGTTTATTCCTTCTATTCCTACTCTCGTGCAGGTTATTAAGTTCTAGGGCTCTGTCAGTCTAGCCCTTTATTCCGCCCTTCAGTACCTCCGCGAAGGGGTACGAATGGCCTTCACGTGGCCCTAACCTGCGGTTTAGGTACTTTCGCGCTGCTAGGGCAGTGTATTGTCCAGATTCCCAACCTAGATTAAGTGTCTTACTTGTCTTATTAAACAATCACAGTTAGTATTGCGTAAACAAATATCCTTATTTGTGTTCAATTATCCAACGTAATTGCATACATTCGCGTGTCACATAAGCATTATAAATTAAATTCATACACAATATGACAAGATGTATTAACAGGAAACAAAGACACACAATTTGTAGAATACTTCTCTTTATGGATATCTTTAGATGATTACAGACTCTATTTTCCCTGCACACATAGCTGCAGGGGCCTGCACACTCTGCTACATAGCCTCTACCTATGCTAAGACCCGAAACTTAGACTTCCCTCTTTATCACTCAAGACTTCTTCTACTACTCATGACTCTTATCACTACTTAGAGCTTACTTACTTAGCTCTTTTTATACAATCCCATGGTCCACGGACCATGGGTAGATCTTTACAGCCAAATTTACTTTACAAAATAATAGCAGACAACCCTTTATGACTCATGACACCTTCGCACTCCGCAACCACAAAATGCGGAGACTTTACAAATTTATTACAAAATTTGACCCAAAACATGGGCTTTTAGCCCCAAAACTATCCTTGGGGGGATCTTGTTCCCAACAGTGTGTGGATTCTTCGATGGTCTTGGTGTTCGCTTGATGCTACATGTGCACATCACTCCTTCGCTTGTACTTTCGCATGCTTCATGTTTTCTCCCGTTCACAAACAAGTCTCCTTGCATGTGTTTCTTGTTCATCCATTCATAAACCAATCTCCTCACATGTGCTCCTTGTTCATCATGTTCGTCGTTGCGTCATGTCTCATCCATGTGCCTATATAGGCAATCACTCATGACGAGACGACATCAAATCTAGAAATCTCCTAGTTTACCATGATTCATTTTCATTCGCTTTCGGATGTAGGTGATCAGAAGAGAGGACAAAGTTTTGAAATTTCGCAAAGAATATTTCAAGCCAGGATGTGGGTTTTGGGCACTATTCATGAAAATTGCACAAAGGTCACTGGGAGGCTAAGTTGGGCAATCTAGATCAACAGTGACTGTCCATGGGATCTAGCTCAGCTGGAGGGTAGATCTGTGCAATTTTCTTAGGGAGATAGTGCAGGCAACAAGGGGATACTGGTAGCAAAAACTACACAATTTCTCTAGGGAGTTGGAAATATGTTGCGGGAGGCTGCTCACAAAAAATGTGCAATTTTTCTAGGGATATGGCAGCGGGTTGTGGGAGGCTACTAGAAAAAAATACGCAGAGTTGGGAGGCTGGCCTATTGGACATCCTTGTGTAGTTTTTGAGTTGAGTGGGATGTTGGGTAGCTAGGAGACTGCTCATGAAAAATGCGCAATTTTTTAGGGAAGTGTAGTGATGGACACATGGTGTTTGTCTAGCATGTCTATGCAATTTCTTTAGTTAGTGGAAGTGGGAATTATTGGTAGCTTCTACATAATTTTTTGGAGGAGTGAGGCCCGGGGTCACTACCCTTTCAAACTCTCTAGTTGACCAACTAGAGGCTTAGATGATGTGCTTGCAGGCAGTGCAGTTTGGGATGAATTACTGAGCAACTTCTGCATTGTTCTAGGCAAAAGTAAGTCGGTTCAATTCTAGGACTGTGCAATGAATATTGCTTGGGAGTTAGACTCAAGATCTGCACAATTCTGGGCAACAGTACATGATCAATAAGATCTGAAACAAAGCAATGCAACCTAGCGGATGTCCTATTGTTGGAGGGTGGTCCGGTCAATAGGTTTTTGAAAAAATGACTAAGTGTGTCAGTGAGTGACTTCATACATGTATGACCTTGAGAGAACATGCTCAACATGAATTGATGACCAGACACCTCGAACCATAAATACAACATACACTCAGTGTGATTGACCAACGAGTGCGAGCAATAAGCGTGACAATTGAGATAGACATCCAGACGACCATGATGACACTTGCGCGACAATGATTACAAAATCGTGTGTGAGTGTGACAGGTTTTTACATGGAGAGCACAACTCAAACACAACCTTCAACATCACTAGAATTAGGTCACAAGCATGACATAGATATCAACATGCCGAAGACAACAGTTGGTCAAACAATTGAAAAGCAAGCAAGACGTGTAGAAGAAACACATAGAATGACTTTTCGTGTTTGCACACATGCATGTTACTGAGGACAAGATGATATGACAATGAGAAGCATTCCTACAAACTCAACTAAGAGGTGTACTTCTAAAGGTGTTCTTTACTTACCATATTTACCCTCAAGATGATCATGCATTCGACATAGTTTGCATGCAGTCCCAATCTTTTCCATTACTTGGTCCCTTGGTCCTTCTCCTTGACTCCTTGGAAGAAATTTCAAAATGTCACCTTTTCATGTAGTCACTGAGAGGTATATCTGAACAAATTTTAGTGGACAGTGACTATTATCGGAATGAGATCTTGGGAGGCCCATCTACATAGTTTCTACATGCAAGACAAATAAAGCAGCGTGGACAACATTCGCAATTTTGAGGCATAGGACACTACTACGAGATGGGGGTCCTGGGAGGACACCTTTGCACAACTTATGAGTGGAGTGTAGCTTGACTAATCTAAGCATTTCTAGAGAGTAGTGACAGTTGCTTGACTACTCTACACGTTTATTGGAGAGCAGTGTTGGCTGGGGTCTCTACGGAATGCAAGGTTTCAGCAGGTAAGGGAGATTGTTGTGTCTATGCACTGTGGGGTTTCAGTAGGCAAGGAAGAAAGATTGATGGTTGTAGAAGCAAAGTGCACAGTTCCAGGAAGCCGGATGAGGCTAGATTGCTCAGGAAAATGACTAAGTGTGAGATCAGTGAAACATATGTAAACATTGATAGGACTTAACTGTGATCACACACAGACACTTAATGACACAACGTAGACCATCGAGAATGCATAAGACATACTTTTCTTGATGAAACAACCTTCGTGACAAGAGTATGTGAAGTGAGAGTGAAACATGTCTATGTGATGAAAACCATTCACATGCACACAATCCCTTGAAGAAAGAGAACATTCCCTTTGCATGAAAAATAGCTACCTGTATGCCAGAAAATGACACATGTTGCATAAAGATGAGAACACGGATAACTCTTAGGTTCAAGGAGAGGAGCTTGAAATCATCATCTTACCAATAAGTGACCAAGCATGATCGATCTCAAGATCAAAGGTAGGCTTTGAAATTTGCATGTGAGCCAAAATTTTGAAGGGTTATTGTAGCCACTACAACAAGTTGGGACTCCTAAACATTTTGATTCTTTTGTTTATTTCTCTTATTATTCCTTTTACCACCAGATTGTTGGTTGTTCTTTGAGTGAGTGGACTTCACGTGAGAACATTGGTGGACTGCTAAGGAGGGGGTGCTTTAGTATAGCCAGGTGCACATGCTGGAGCTTGAGATGTAACAATTAGTTGCCCAATTTGGGCAGTATGTTGGCTCATAGATTCGGAAACAAACCCAATCACACCATTGGAATGTGGGCCAGGAATAGGTTTGGGAGGGTTAACAAAAGGCCTAGGGGCATTAGGAAATACTTCATAGAGTGTACTTAATTGTGAATAGATAAGATCCAACTGTTGGGTAGCTAAAATGGCTTGTTCTTTGGTAGCAGCTCTAAACATGGACACATCCATAGCAATTGGAGGTCAGAGAGATCAGATGAACCATTTACATAATATCTCATCAGGTAACTTGGTTCTCACCAACCTGTTGTGACGACATCACACATGAATATGATAATAAATTAATGTGGCATTTTCTTGCTTGATATTATACAAGAGGTTAGAATTGATGTGATACCAAGTAGGTAACTGGAAGTGTGTCAAAACAAAATTAAGCTAGGGAGGCAAAGTCACCGTAGGATGCAGTGTCTAACTCGATGTATGACTTTGCAACATCCCTAGTCAATGTATGTTTCAATAAACGAAGTTTAACATAATCATCCACCAAAGAATTGGATGAGCACCACAAATGATAAGTGGTAATATGTGTGCATGGGATTTCCCCGGTCTTTCCTTCAAACTTGGGAATATCTTATGGTAATTTGGCAAGCATGGATGGCCACCAGGGATCATGAAGGATGGGTTCATTAGTCAATTTCACCAAATTTAGTAAATCAAGAGAAGCTAAAAATGGATTGTGAAGTTGACTAAATGGGTCATAGGAAATATAAGCCCTTGAACAACCATGTGGTCCCCCCATATAAGGAGTAGAATGATGCACCTGTTGGTGAGGAAAAGGGTTCACCCCAACATAAGACTTTTGTGGGCCAGCATCACTAGTAAATGGATGTTTCCCCTAAGGGTAAGTACCACTAGAGAGAAAAGAACCCCCAAAAGCATGGCTAATGATGGGGTTGTACCCAAGGATAGAAAAAGGACCACTTTGCATAGTAGGGCCAACATAAAGGGGATAACCTATGTGAGAACCAGTAATGGCAGTGGGGTTGACCCCAAGTAAACTAGCCCCTCCAATAAAAGTATTGGTAGGTGGCACCCCTCCAAAGAGTGAATTGTACGAGGTTTGTGACATACTAGAAGTAGTGTTTCCCATAGACTAACTAGGAACAACTAGTGATCCCCCCACATATTACTAGAAGTAACCATGCCTAACTGAGGAACAAGAATAGTTGGTTGGGAAAAGTGTGGTGCAAAGATTACTGAACCTACCGACTGACTAGGCTTAGACACCATGGTCAACGTAGGATATGGTGTGGGCATAGAAATGTTCATGAAATTTGCAGGGGTTATAGAAGAAACTGGTGGAATTACCCAAGAAGAAGTGAGAGGTGTGAATGAAGGAGTGGGTATAGCCATGCTAAGGGGTGGCAATGATGACATGGAAAATGATGTTGTCGATGTAGAAGGTAGGGAAGTCTCAGACACCACCATAGGGTAAATGATAGACAAAGGCACGTAAGTATAGACTAATGTAGATCCATCAGGGTTTAACCGCTATAACCCAAGTCCTAATGGATTGGTCAAAGGTGGATTGGCAAGAGCGTCAAAGTCATCCACCAAAGTCTCGATATAAATCATATCACTATCAGAAGGACCAAGTATAGACTCCAAGACAATGTGTTGGTCTAAGTATTGAGCACTGACAAGCACTCTCCATGCAAGAGTAACAAGTACACCTCATTTAGGATGTAAACCGTGAAGATGACATGACCATTGATGAACACATTTAGCTAGGGTCATAATTATAATTTAAACATAATTATGTTAGTGCAAAAAACCTATGGCCAAAACTACTAACTCGAACCAAATAGCACACACTAGAAATATCCTAGAAGATAGCATATGCAAACCAAAATACAAAGAAGTTGGCGATGGAACAATTATACTAGCAACCTACTTCCGAACCCTTTTATTTACGAGCTCGACACAAGTTCCCTCACAATATGTGGAATACCCCCAGAGAGGACTGAGAGAGTATGACTAATATATGTCCCAGGTACAAAGAAAACAACCACAACCCTGTACCTCTGTATGAGCCCTAAAAATATAGACCACTATGGTCACCACCTACAATAACATGACTTGGGAGGACAGTCACAGCACAAATCCACATGCAAGGGTAGGAAACTTAACTCCAAAAAGGAGCTAAGATTGAAACCCCCTTGAGAGTTACCTCTTGTTATCACTGAAAAGATTTCAAAGAAAAAGGGTAAGGAAGAATTGGTCTTGGTCATTCTCATTGTTTCTTTTAAGGATAGAGTCTTGTTCCATTTGTTAAATATGGTCAACAATCTTGTTTTACCCACCATTGGTCCCACATTTGTTCAAAGTGTCATGTGTTAAGGTTGTTTCAAAAATTACATGCACTACGAAATCAACTAGGAGTTTTCGTAGCGCAAACTCACAAAAATACACAATGTGTGCTATGAAACTGCTGTAGCTGCACATCATGATATTGTGGGCCAATTTTCAGAAGAAAAAGGAACCCTTCTTGAAGATGGGCTACTGCAAAGGATTACTAACAGGTTTTGAACATCAAGCAAGGGCAAATCAAGTGAGGGGAGGACATCCATGAACTCCAAACTCTATGTTACGAAAATGGTCATTATTTCATAGCTAGTATTGTTCATGAGACATCAAGCAGCATTAAAGGAGCTATTCATCTTAGCACAAGTATTTGAGCAGGGTCTATGGTTAATTTAAGGCATGTATGTTGTTAAAAGAGACAACATGGTCAGCAAAAGGATTCGAAGACAAGCATAAGGATGAAACTCTAAAAAGGAGGAACGTTGTCTCCCTATTTCTAGCAGTCAACTTCCAAGGAGATACCTGAGCAGCTGAGAACTCAATTTTGAAAAATGAAAGTGGCTTTTCTTCCTAATATACTGAACTACAAAAACCGCTTTCCGTTTCTTCAAATTCATTATGAGGTGGGAGAAATGCATGGTTAAACTTGCATAAAGAAACTGCTGTAGGTGCAATTTGTCACAAGCATATTTTTACACCTGTTTTTCAAAGACTCATTCTGGGCAGTAGGAATGATGTTTCAAAAAACCAAGAGAGGTTTTTGTTTAGAATGGATTGGTTCACAAAAGTCTCCTTTAGGTTTTCGAAATACATTTTTTATGAGAAGATATGAGCTCTATCCAAAGACCTATTTTTAAGCCAGAACAGAGCAAGGAATAGTCTCCTAGTTTCTAGAAACATTAAAAGGATGAGTCATCAAGGGCCAGCTGGAGGGTTATGAGCACCACCAAATTCGACTTCATGGAGTTATAGGTGTCAAATAAGGCTTTAAATGTTTGTATAAGGTTGTTATAATCATAATAAGGAGTTACACTCCTAGTTGTATTAGGTCTCTAGGACTGCTAGTTAGCTGTCTTTTGTATTAAATAGTTAGTTTTAAGTGTCAATAGGTGTCAAATTAGGAGGAAGTCGAATTCCCCTCATGATGGAGGAAGGAATATACATGAATTCTATATATAGCAGAACATCTGATGTACAAAAGGTTGGAAAATTTATTGAAAAAGGCTCTGATATTTGGCTTTATGTAGAAAACTCTCTTTATTTAATACAAGACTTGGCTTTACTTCTCAGGAATTAGAAGGAATTTACTGTTCAGAATTTTGTGTATTATCCTCTCTTCAGTATTTGCGGTGGTATAGATGTGTGATTACTTAGAAATCACCGATTGTGCTCTAATTTCCTTCACATAATTATAAACTATGGTGTCCTATATGTGTCTAGTGTGTTCTGAATGGTTGAATTCTTAATGTCCTAACTTCTATGTAAGGTTGATATCATTGTTATGCTAAAACTGTTTTGACTCCATAAGCCCAATGGATGATCTCTAATTGTGTTTCCACCACTTACATTTCTACAATTATTTCACAAGAGTTAGCCATCTAATCTTTACCAAACATCTTTAACCTAGTGAGAGAGCCCTCTCAGGTTGTGGAGGCTAAGCCTCAGCCAAAAGTTGGTTTGAAAGAGTTACACAAGGTCTTCCTGATTAGCAGCTTCTCAAGGTCTGATTTTGGTGATAACATTTTGGTGCGTCTTCTGGGAGCCTGAAGTCTATTCATTCCCGAAATTAAGAGGCTAAACTTCTGAAGGTAGCGGGAGCTTAGATATATTTTTGAGGCTGCAAAACTACCTTGGTGACTTCACACATCGAATAAGAAATTGGAAGGTGACTCCACTACTAGAAGATCAGTAGCTTGATGAAGTTTCAAGTTGAGTTCCACTGTAAGAATGAATTCCAGGTATGCTCCTATGAATCGGTCTCATATCCCTGGTTTTCCAAATCCTATGCCAAAGGTTGATTGGTTAGAGGATCTTCCAATATTCAAATATGAAAAGAAAGACAATGCTGCTCTTCATTTGGTTAGGTTCCATATGCATGTACGTAGCCTTAAGTTTCATTTCCCTAAGGATTGTCTCATGAAGATGTTTATGACCACTTTATAAGGAAAAGCATGGTCTTGGTATAAAATCTTGGAAAATGGTTCATTATATTCTCTTGCTAATTTCCATGATGCATTCTATGACATGTATAAAGAGTGGCATCCCTCAATGCTCATTGCTGGTCAAAGATTGTTGTAAACATTCTATGAGTTTTATTCAATATTTGGAGGATTGTTATGATGATGATGAATTTATGGATGAAGAAATTTTAGAGGCTCTTCATAACAATACATTTCAACACCAAGAAGAAAGTATAATATCCCATGAAATGCAACATGAAAGCCAACAAGGGTTTATTTATGAAAACCATGTTCAATCCTTTGATATGAATGAGAAGATGCAACAAACTTGCCAGTATTTTGATCACAATGAGTATGAAAATGATTACAAACACAAAGAAGAAATGATGGAAGAAATTTTTTATAACCCTCAGGCAGAGGAAAGGGTTGTTCATTTTTGTAGTTCCTTGTAGCAGTTTACTTCAAATAATGATCACAATAGTGAGGAAAATTACATTGTCTATGGGAATCATGCAGAAAGGAAGTTGGATATCACATCAAAGGAATTTTCTGTGGTTGAGGATCAGTTGTCTGAAGAGATAGAATGTTATGATGTTTATCAAAATAACCATTTTCTCTTTGACCCTATCAATGAATACATGGCAAAGTTTTGCACATCAGTATTTCATTTTCATTTGCTTTATGAAGATCAGGTACATTATGAGTTGATTTGGTCATCTCACTACCATGGTTATTTTGAGGTCGAATGCAGTCAAGAGCCTCCAATATCAGAAAGGACAATTGATTGTCTTTATTGGAAATATCATGTTGCTTGACCTAAAGTGGAAATTGCAGCTAGTAGGTAGGTAGGAAAATGCAAATAAGCTCAAGGTTGACTGAGCATTTTTCAGTAGATGTAGATTTCTTTCTCCAACAGTGATCATCAAGCTTAAGCCCGAGGTGAAGGCCCAAGAAGCTTAAAGGGGATTCTTGTCAAATAAATTTATGTTTATCATAAGAGGATGAAGCACTGGACCTACGAGTTCTTAGTGTACCACAAGGGCACACTATCCCAAGTGGAGCCACTGTTTTCACTGAAAAGATTTCAAAGAAAAAGGGTAAGGTAAGGAAGAATTGGTCTTAGTCATTCTCATTGTTTCTTTTAAGGATAGAGTCTTGTTCGCTTTGTTAAATATGGTCATCAATCTTGTTTTACCCACCATTGGTCCCACATTTGTTCAAAGTGTCATGTGTTAAGGCTGTTTCAAAAATTACATGCACTACGAAATCAACTAGGAGTTTTTGTAGCACAAACTCACAAAAATACACTATGTGCGCTATGAAACTGCTGTAGCTGCACATCATGATTTTGTGGGCCAATTTTCAGAAGAAAAAGGAACCCTTCTTGAAGATGGGCTGCTGAAAAGGATTACTAACAAGTTTTGAACATCAAGCAAGGGCAAATCAAGTGAGGGGAGGACATCCATGAACTCCAAACTCTATGTTGTGAAAATGGTCATTATTTCATAGCTAGTATTGTTCATGAGACATCAAGCAGCATTAAAGGAGTTATTCGTCTTAGCACAAGTATTTGAGCAGGGTCTATGGTTAATTTAATGCATTTATTTGATTAAAAGAGACAACATGGTCAGCAAAAGGATTCGAAGACAAGCATAAGGATGAAACTCTAAAAAGGAGGAACTCTGTCTCCTTGTTTCTAGTAGTCAACTTCCATGGAGATCCCTGAGAAGCTGAGAACTCAATTTTGAAAAATGAAAGAAAATTTTCTTTCTAAGATACTGAAATACAAAAACCTCTTTTATTTTCTTCAAATTAATTATGAGGTGGGATAAATTCATGGTTAAACGTGCGCCACGAAACTGTTGTACGTGCAATTTGTCACAAGCATATTTTTACACCTGTTTTTCAAAGACTCATGCTGTGCAGTAGGAATGATGTTTCAAAAAAAAAAGAGAGGTTTTTGTTTAGAATGGATTGGTTCACAAAAGCCTCCTTCAGTTTTTCCAAATACATTTTTTATGAGAAGATATGATCTCTGTCCCAAGACCTATTTTTTAGCCAGAACAGAGCAAGGAATAGTCTCCTAGTTTCTAGGAACATTAAAAGGATGGGTCATCAAGGGCCAGCTAGAGGGTTATGAGCACCACCAAATTCGACTTCATGGAGTTATAGGTGTCAAATAAGGCTTTAAATGTTTAGATAAGGTTTTTATAATCATAATAAGGAGTTACACTCCTAGTTGTATTAGGTCTCTAGGACTGCTAGTTCGCTGTCTTTTGTATTAAATAGTTAGTTTTAAGTGTCAATAGGTGTCAAATTAGGAGGAATTATAATTCCCCTCATGCTAGAGGAAGGAATTTACATGAATTCTATATATAGCAGAACATATGATGTACAAAAGGTTGGAAAATTTATTGAAAAAGGCTCTGATATTTGGCTTTATGTAAAAAACTCTATTTTAGAAATACAAGACTTGGCTTTACTTCTCAGGAATCAGAAGGAATTTACTATTCAAAATGTTGTGTATTATCCTCTCTTCAGTATTTACAGTGGTATAGATGTGTGATTACTTAGAAATCACTGATTGTGCTCTAATTTCCTTCACATATTTATAAACTGTGTTGTCCTATATGTGTCTGGTGTGTTCTGAATGGTTGAATTCTTAATGTCCTGACTTTTATGTAAGGTTGTTATCATTGTTATGCTGAAACTATTTTGACTCCATAAGCCCAATGGATGATCTCTAATTGTGTTTCCACGACTTACATTTCTGCAATTGTTTCACAAGAGTTAGCCATCTAATCTTTACCAAACATCTTTAACCTAGTGAGAGAGCCCTCTCACGTTGAGGAGGCTAAGCCTTAACCAAAAGTTGGTTTGAAAGAGTTACACAAGGTTTTCCTAATCAGGAGCTTATCAGGGTCTGATTTTGGTGATAACACCTCCCAAGTGGTCCCCAAGTGATAATGACAACGTTTGTATGTGTGCAAATTCCATTATATCGCGCCACTCGAAACAAAGTGAAATGGGTCATGTCACCATGCCTATCCCAAGTGTGACCTCATGCTTAACCCTCTTGTGAGAAGGGCTTCCCAGACTGCACTAGTGAATATGGATTTAACTCCCTACCACAAGCTACTAAGTTGATTTTCTAGTCTTGGAGCAATTAACACACACTCCTATCTCCAAGACCCTAGTCTAGGCTAGTGTTAGTGTACTACTAGTAAAAATAGAAGATGAATCTAGTTAATTTTATTATCACATTGATTTTAGTGGTTGTTTTTTACACAAGAGGGATTCAGTGTGAAATGGAGGTGGTGTGAATGACTCTTATTTAGTCATCCTAATTCATCTATTATGCAATTTTTTATTTTCACTTCGATGAATGCTAACTATAGGAGGGTAAGAGACTTCTAACACACCAATTACTATTTTGATGCACTTCTTCACTAAATATTTTTAAATGCAAATTGTCCAATATGTTGTGAATTAATGACCCAAAAAAAACCAAGAAGGAAAACCAAAGTGACCGAAAAGAAACCAAAGAAAAAAAGTCCCAAGCAAGAATGCAAAGCACTCCAAAAGCATAACAACTAGGAAAACAAAGCCCAATCAAAGAAATAAACTCAAAGCAATCAAATCGAATGCCAGAAGTTGAACAAGGAAGGCAATGTAACAAGATAGGGTTGTAGGACAATGGATCAACCAAGGCCAATGTTCTACAAAGGTTACGACTAGACCCTAGAGGCAGAAAGACAGAAAACAAGATCAAATGACGGTGATACAAAACAATCAAAACACACTCAAAAAAGAACTTCTCTAGATGAAAGCTACACAACTAGTCACAACACCACCAAATGTGGAAAAAATGAACCAAAGAGGAAAGAAAACATATCCATGAAAACACAACCAACTAGAGATGACAACTAATCTTCCATAGAAGATCGTCAACACAAAACATCTAGAAATCACACATATAAATTACTGCAAAAATGATATAAGAGGAAGGAACATAAATTTGTATTAACCCTATAAATGAAAGTACATCAATATACCTTCAACAAATAATATAATCTCCTCTAGCTTATACTATGGTATCCTCTCTCAATACAACATACTCTCATGCTATAGTTTGGATACTTCCTCCCTTCCCCATTTTCTCCTAGTGATATTATATAGGCTCATTCTATCCTTTGGGAGAATCTATCTAGACACCTAGGAGCTTCAAAAGTTAGGAAACTTCTACCATAATTAACTCCTAGCTGTTGGGAGTGGGATCCCCCAAGGGAAGTTTTGGGGCTTAGAGCCTAGATTTTGGTCAAAAGTTGTAACCCCGATGTAAATATTCTGCATTTTGTGGGTGCAGAGCGCATAGTTTGTAAAATATTCATAGGGTTATTTGCCCTCAATTTTGTAATGTAATGTTGGATGTAGATATCTACCCATGGTTCGTGGACCATGGGATTGTATAAATAGAGCGAGGCTCTAAGTAATCAAGAGATCAGGGAATAATAATGATAAGGATGAAGAGTTGAGTCATATCTGAAATGTAAAGTCTAGTTTTGCGTCGCAGAGTAGGAGAAGGCTTTGCAGCTGAGTGCGCAAAGGTCTAGTAGTCCATAGTTGAGTGCACAGACCCCTACAGCTGAGTGCGCAAGGTGACTCGAGTCTATAATAGTTGGAGCATTAATAAAGAGAAGTTTGATATCCATTCTGCGTATTTATTTCCTATTTTATGCATCTGTTACATTGAATATACATTGCACTTTTAATGCTTATATGATGTGTGAATATGTATGAATGTGTTGACTAAGTGAAAGAAAGGTAGAATATTTGTTTACATGAAGTTAACTAAGATATATAAGAAGATAAGTAAGATATGCAGTGTAGATTGGGACAATAGTGCAGTTCACTGCCATAGCAGTGTGAAAGCATCTAAGCCCCTGGTTAGGGCTGTGTGAAAGGTGATTATAATGTATCGCAAGGGTATTTAAGGTTAGAACAATGTGTGAATTACCTGCACAAATATAGACACAGTTGGACTAAATCGACACCTCAGACATCTCAAGGGTGCAGAAACTTGGTTCCATCATCCCCCCATATTGCTTCGGGTGAGATTCCAGTCCACGGTCCACAGGCCAATGCCGAAAGGGCCAATAGTATAGGGATTTGTTTGACTAATTAACTTTGAACCTAGGTTAGGCCCCCTCAAGCCAACAAATGGTTCCATTGTTGGGACCGGAATCAACATAGAGATGTCTAATGTCGTATGATTGGAATCCAACTAAGAAGGAAATTGAAGGCTAGTTGGACAGACGAATTCCTGAGTTCGCAGCACAAGAGAACAAGAACTTATGACTATCAAAAAAAGAATGGTTGGGCTGCTACCTGTACATAGAGATCCACAAAATCTTCTTCGCATCCTTCCCTACTAAGCTATATGAGTGGATCACGAAGCTAGTGGATAGCTAAGGAAGGTGGAAACTTGATAGTCCTATTGTGTGGACCCCAAAGTTAGTGCGAATATTGGAAGCATCAAAGGATAAGATCACACATGCCATTGATCATTGGCTCGATCATATTATAGGAGGATTCATTACCTTGTTAGCGGTTGACACCTCAGTTAGCTATAGTGAAGCAGAGCAACACTTTCTCAAAGGACTGCGAGGTAAGTACGTAAAGTCTTTGAGTAATTGGATTAAAATTCTATTGTGTGAAAAGAGGGTTATGTAGTTACCTTGATTTTCGAGGCCATGTGAAGTGGAAGAGCTTACAGAAACAAAGGAATTAAGGGACCAAAAACTAGCCCTTTGATTTCATCTCTGTGAGGGGATGAGGAAGAGATCGTGAAGGTCTCACCATGAAGTACGATCCATTTGATAAGGCAAAGAATTCTACGAATACCACCTCCACCACCACCGCGATTCAATATGGTAAGCATAGTGAAGTTTCCTATGTTCAAGGGTTTGGAAAATGAGGATCTAGACCAATTCTGGTTCGTGATAAGGGTTGTATGGGAAGTGAAAGGAGTTACAAATGAAAATATAAAGAAAGTGGCACTGGTTAGTGCCCTGCAGGACCACGCGCTGACCTGGTATATTAAGCACTCTAATGATAATCCAAATGCGGGAATCGTGGATATCCAAGGAGTGCTAAACAAAGAATTTAGCAAGCTGAAGTATGAATCAAAATCGATCTTTGGGTTCAAAGAGATCATGATGCTACCAAGTGAGACTCCTTGGGAGCAAGATCAGAGGCTGAAATGAACAATTCATGAAGCTAATATGAATCTAACAGATGGAAAACATCACGAGTGGTTTGTAGCTTCCCTAACACCACATTTAAGAAGTGCTCTATCACAGCAGAAGCTAACAACTCAGGCAGAGACCTTAGAGATCGTAATGAGGCTGCATGAGACCCTGATGCAGGATCCTAACTTAGGAGTTCAGTAGATCCACGTGCAGCTGAAGAATTTATGCCTTGAAATGCGTAGTCTGAAACAAGATAGAACAGCTTGACCACAAGTGCGTGAAAAGGTATGGTGCATAAAATTCAAGGGTTAGGATCATGACAAGGACCATTACCCAATTTTCGCAAATTACCTTGCAGGAGGAGGACCAATGCCATTAAGATCGGAAGCGCAAGAAGTACCTAGCATGACATCTTATTTATGGTGTGCAATTTGTCAAATAGCAAGAAAACATGCCACAGACAACTGCCACTTGTTACAGAAGTATACACAAAATCCACAACACTTGTTCTGCAACTTTTGTAGGTCAGTGGGACATGATGAGTGCACTTGTAGAAGCTATGAGTTAATGATGGACAAAACTCCCACCTACAGAGTTCAAGCTGAAATGCGGCCCCTTGACCAGAATGTAGGAATGGTGTGAACATGATTTCAGGGGTGCAGACGAGGCCAAGGTGGAGGAGGACCTGGAAGATGTCACAGAAAGTTGGTATGCTACAATTGCAGAGGGCCAGGACATTATGCCCATGAGACCACAAATCCAACATGCCCATCGTGTTTGTATTGCAACTTGTTTGATCATGAGACAGAAGATTATCCTACACTAATAGCTAGGCTACGTGACAAAGGAGCACTACTACCTCCCCTGACTCAGAACCTGCAGATGATGAGGTCTGAGCTACGCGATGAAGATCTGAATGTAAACATTATGCTCCAAAGTGGAATTGTGATGGGAGATGACAAAGGAAAACAACCAAAAGATAGTACTTAGGTTTGCAAAGCTTCAGCAAAGGAAACAGAGTTTGATTTGGAGCGCACTCAAGAAACCTTCATGGAAGCCAAGAAGAGCTTCACTGATGCCTCCACTTTAGGAAGAAAACATAGACCGGAGCCAGAGATGGACCCATCCATGCTCACACCGTTCTTGGAAACATGTATTAAGTTACTTCGCAATAGTAAAGTTGTGAAAGGGTTACAGGAACTCATTAATAGATGCGCTAGGAGAACCACGCATAGTCAGGAAGATCAGAAAGCATAAGACAAGGACGGGGAGAGAAATGAGACTAACCATGCAGATTGGAGAATATGAGATGGATCAAGTTATCCTATATTTAGGATCGGATGCGAATGTTCTACTGAAGCAGACATGGGAGAAAATGGGGAGACCTATGCTACAATGGTCTCCTATTCAGTTGTGAATGGAGAACCAACAGAAAATAATACCCATGGGGCGATTGCAAGGAATAACCGTGGATATTGAGGGAGCAAACACGTTGGCAGACTTTGAAGTGATAGAGATTGTTGATGACAACAATCCCTACCTCGTGCTCTTAGGAATTGATTGGGCCACTAACATGAATGGGGTGATTAATTTGAAGAAGTGCAAGATGATTTTTGAGAAGAAGTCACTACACGTAATTATACCCTTGGACCCTACTGAAGGATCGTGCTATACAGAGGTGGTGCGAGACTATGAATGTGATGATGATTTGGACTGCATCTATGAGATAACAATGCAAAACTAGGACTCGGTGAATCCCACTATGGATGGGTGGATTGCATGGGAGCATGAAAGCTACTGTACCTCGGATTTAGATGAGGAGATGGAGCTATGGAAAAATTAGTTACATGAAGTAACTACACTGAATTGTAATATGATGACAAGGTCATTGCACTGCGTATCGACAGAAGTAAGAGACCTACCTACTTATGATGGTCTAAGTGAGGTAGATACCTTCTTGAATAAATTTGAAAGGGGGGTTCTGGAAAAGCAACGCTTCCAGACCTTGGACTGGGTATTGCGCGCTATACCTGCAAGGTGGTGGGGTACGCACAAGGGGAGATTTGACGACTGGCATGAGTGTAGAAGGATGATGTACACATGATTTGGGAGGACTAGAGTGCGATTGATAGACAAATACAATGGATGGAATAGTCCACTTGCACATCTGGACAGGTGGGTGTAGGCCTATGGAAAACAACCTACGTGGATGCACATGAACTCTGCACTGAGAGGTATGGTCAATAAGCATGTGTTGGGGGGGCAACTTAGCAAATGGCTCTTAATGTTGGGAAGACAGTATGTAGGAAGAACAAACACACAGAAGGTTCTCCATGCGAAAGTGTTCCACAAGGTATGCAATGCACTGAGAAAATTATGTAATGCATAGCGAAGTGATTGGGACATGCGCGTACCCATAGTATTATGGTCTTATAGGACGACATGCAAGAAACTGATGGGATATGCACCTTTTAGGCTAGTCTATGGAGTGGAATCTGTAATGCCTATGGAATACATTGTGCCTAGTTTGTGCATAGCAACGCTCACAGGTATGACAGATCGTGGAGCCCTGGAGAAGAGGATCGCGTGGTTGGAGGAGCTCGAGGAAGAATGATTTTTGGCTGGATTTCACCAACAGGTCCAAAATAAACATGAAAAGGCTTCGCACGATCCACATATTAAGTCACACACCTTCAAGGTGAATGATTTGGCATTGTTGTATGATAGTAAGTTTGATAAATTCCCAGGGAATCTCAGAATGCATTGGCTAGGACCGTATGTTATTAAGGAGATCACAGATGGTGGTGTGGTGCAGTTGGTAAAGTTAAATGGAGAACTCTTCCCAGGAAAAGTCAATGGAAATCATTTGAAGGTGTACACAAGGGGCTCGACCATCTGACTAGCCAACAAAAGCACAGTCTTAGAGCTCCAAGAAGCTGAAAGGAGGCACGAGACTATAAACTACTCTGCCTAGAACTGCGCAATGTTAGGTCTGCATGCAATAGTGAAGTGTCACAGGGTCCATGACAATGTAAGGGTAGCTACGCTGCCGTGTGGGTCACCTGGAAAGTGATCCTTACAGTCACTATTCACAATTTGATGCTTGGTTTGAGACCAAATGGAGTGAGCGGTAGGCATTTAAGGCGAACTTTATGGGCTAGATTCTTGAAAATCTGCCGCTAAGTGAGCATTAATGGACTGAATGTGGGGGGAATGGTTGAATTCAAATTCAAAAGGTGCTATAAATTGCAAAGGGTTGTCTAGCAAATAACACTTAGCAATTTGAGAACTGAGCTTGGAACACAAGAACAGGTTCAGGAAAGAAGTTCAACTAAATCGATCTTTGAAAAACACGTCTAGGAAGTGTAGCAGGCAGCCGCTCAGTGCGTTGCTAATCTTGCAATGATCCAGGCATAATTGGGAGGTCTTTGTGCAAAGATCTCCACACTGACAGAGTGACTCAAGGGCGAGTCACAATGTTTGTGTTGGGGGCCTATTGGGCATGGGATCCCCCAAGGGAATTTTTGGGGCTTAGAGCCTAGATTTTGGTCAAAAGTTGTAACCTCGATGTAAAGACTCTACATTTTGTGGGCGCAGAGTGCATAGTTTATAAACGAGTCATAGGGTTGTTTGCCCTCAATTTCGTAATGTAATGTCGGCTGTAGAGAATGTAATGTCAGCTATTTGTGTTGGGGGCCTGTTGGGCACGGGATCCCCCAAGGGAAGTTTTGGGGCTTAGAGCCCAGATTTTGGTCAAAATTTGTAACCCCGATGTAAAGACTCCACATTTTGTGGGCACGGAGCATGTAGTTTGTAAAAGAGTCATAGGGTTGTTCGCCCTCAATTTTGTAATGTAATGTCGGATTGTATAAATAGAGCGAGGCTCTAAGTAATCAAGAGACCATGGAATAATAATGATGAAGATTTGAGTCATATTTGAAGTGTAAAGTCTAGTTTTGGGTCATAGAGTAGGAGAAGGATCTGTAGCTAAGTGTGCAGAGGCCTAGTAGTCCACAGCTGAGTGCGTGGACCCTTGCAGCTGAGTGCACAGGGCGAGTCAAGTCTATAACAATTGGAGCATTAATAAAGAGAAGTTTCATATCCATTATTTGTATTTATTTCATGTTGTATGCATCTATTACTTTGAATATACATTGCACTTTTAATGCTTATATGATGCTCGAATATGTATGAATGTGTTGACTAAGTGAAAGCAAGGTAGAATATTTGTTTACATGAAGTTAACTAAGATCTTTAAGAAGATAAGTAGGATACGCGATGTAGATTGGGAAAATAGTGCGGTTTCCTACCATAGCAGCGCGAAAGCATCTCATCCCCTGGTTAGGGCTACGCGAAAGCAATTATAATAGACCACGAGGGTATTGAAGGTTAGAATAGTGCGCGAAGTAACCTGTATGAAGATAGGCACAGTTGGACTACATCGACAACTTAGACATCTCAAAGGTGTAGAAACTTGGTTCCAACATCCCCCCATACTGCTTCGAGTGAGACTTCAGTCTACGCTCCACGAGCTAATGCCAAAAGGTCCAGCAGTGTAGGGATTTGTTTGACTAATTAACTTCGAACTAGGGTCAGGCCCCATCAAGCCAACACTAGTCAACTCATACACAAGTGGGTCAATTTGATCTCCTTAGGAATGAAAAACTCTAGAAACATTTATCACAATTATGAGATTTTTCTCAATTATCTCAATTATGAAATAATTATTATCTCATAATTATAATATTTTGGAAAAATTATTATTAGAATTGCTCAATTATGTAATTCTACCCTTTTATCATGGGATAAATCTCACATAAGTAGAAGAAAAGGTGAAAAGGGATGCATTTTAGCGAAATAACAGAGGTAATTTGATATTGAGTTTCTCTCACTATAATGGAGTGGAAAATAGGGTTATAAAAGAATGGAAAAACAGAGAGAAAACACTAGATAACTTGGAGCACAAGGAAGGCAAGCAAGGGATAAGCAAGGAAAGCAAGGAGCGAAAGAGGAATTTGTGTGGCAGTTAAGAAGATTTTACCAACATGTAGCAAGGGTAGAAAAGAACAACAAGTAGAAGTATTTTTCGAAGTAACAATGTGAATCTTTGATTATCTTGCTAGGATTTGAATGCATGGTTCATGCATTGGTTTGACTGTCATTTTTCTTGTCATTGACATGGAGATTTTCCTAGATTGACAGTCATTTACAACTTTTCCTTATGCCATTTCTAGGATATCCATGATGTAGTGGGTTCCTTGTTTTGGTTGATATTTGGATGCAATAGATTTTGGATCCTGGTTGAGGTGGTCTAAGGAAAATCCTAAGATTTGAGGGTGGAGATAGCTTTCTCCGAGAAGCTCTTGATAGGCGGGTGGAGACATAAAAATTCCTCTAGTTATGGTGAAGAAATTCGAAGGCATCCTAGCTTGTATTGGTTTTGGTGATTTTTGGACTTGGTAGTAGGTGATTTTAATCACTATGGTGGAAGTGGTTTCCTCTAGATTCCATGTATGGTTATCTTTTGGTTTATCCCATGTAATCCCAAATTCGGACTTGGAAGATAACATGAGGTGATTGGGTTGGAAGAAATATTTTATTCATCTCAATCTATGGTCGCATGGTATGTGGAAGTCCCTGACTTGGATGACACTATGCATATGTTATTATGTGCTATTATTTAATGAGATCAATGAGCATAAGTTTTGGCGTAATGTGTTGATTATGTTACTAGTTTGTCATGGTTTCATTCTAGTTAAGTGTTTGTTGCATGAACAAAATATTGCTTATTATATGAAATTATCTTGCTATAAATCTTTCTCATGATTGACAGGGTCTTGGATGTATGAGCTAATGTGTGTTTTATTCAGCTAGTAAGATAAGTTAGTAAGCCTCCTTGATGAATATATGATTAAACTAATGAAAAAGTGAACAAACTATGCATCCACACCTACAGGCACATGCTCACAACACTTTTGTAAAAATGAATGACTTGTATCAGGAAAGATTGAGCAAGAATGGAGCTTAGAATCAGAGCATGAAGACAGAGACCTTGCTAACATATTTCTAGAAAATTTTGGGTAGTTGGGTTGCAAGGTAGCCCTAAAATTATGGAACATGGTTAGTGGTTGCACTCTCAGGGTTAGGAAATCTCATCTCTAGTTGCACTGAGGATGGGTTATCTCTGTAGTTGGAGGCCTCTGGCCACACTTGGAGGCCTATCTGCATGCGAATGGGAAGTAAATCTAGGTTGAGCTCAAGTAAATGATCACTAAGAGAAGTTGAACTAATAACAATGTGATCATGTGTCTCTGGCTGGTTGCAGTAAGTTATGGACAAGTGGATCCCATTTCCATAATTGAATCTTGGAAGTTGGGTCATGCATAGTAACTCAACTCATGTTTACCCTGGTAATTTTGAATAGTGGGTAAATGTGGGGTGGGGTGTTACAGAGTGGTACCAGAGCCAAGTTAATAGCGCTGGACCTCAGGGTAAATGTAGATTGTTATGCATATAGATCTACATATGTCTATATGTTTATCACGCATACATGTCAGTTATTTTATTTGTATTTTTATTATATCCATGCACATGATGTTGTTACACTTTTTTGATATTATCTTGATTCATGTATGACCTGATATACTCTTGATATTATGATGTATTGTGCTAATATGGATTGAATTGTGCATATGAAATAGCCTCACTAGAATTAAACTGAGGTAACACTTTTTATTATGCCTTTTATTTGATCTATCTAATAGTGGTATGTTGTAGGAAAATAGAAGTGGAAGAGATGAAGAGCAGAATGGTTGAGTATAGTTCATAGGACTCCCCGTACAGGCCAAAAGAGAAATCAATAGGATGGGAGAAATTAGTTGTGCAACAGGGAGAGGAGACTATCCTAATCTGGAAGATACATTAAGAATTTTGAGGGAAGAGATCAGAAGTTGTAAAGTTGATAATGAGCAGTTGATTGAAGCCCGGGAAAGGCTTGCAAAACCTCAAGAAAAGCAAGCTACATTTAATGCAATTATTCTTCAAATCCTTTTATATTTATAGAAGCATGGATAGCTGGGGACCATTCATGGAGATAGACAAGAGAAAAATACTAATGGATCATATATAAATTGGTCCTAGAAAATGTATAGGATGGACCATGATGATATAATAAAGAGTGGCAGACTCTTGGGTATACATGAGCAGAGGGCTAGTACACATGGATTTTATTCTAGCTCTACTTCTAGGAGACATCACCACTAGTATCATCATATGAGGAGTGAGAAGGAGTAAATTCTAGAGGAAGTCAAGAAATCCAAGCCTCCTAATTTTGATAGTGAGATGACAAAATCAGAAGAGGCAAAAGCATGATTGCTTGGAATGAGAACAAATTTCAGACTTCATGATTACTCAAAGAATATGAAAGCCAAGATAGCTACTTTCAGTCTCAAAGGAAAAGCAGATATTTGGTGGGAAGATGTCAGGCATGTCAGGGGAATTAGGGAAGATAATCTAACATGGGAATAGTTTGAAAGACTCTACATAAATAAGTACCTATCTTAGAGGTATTATGATGGAATGGCCAGGGAATTCTATGAGCTTAGATAGGTTCCATGTCAGATGAAGAATATACAACCAAGTTTCTAGAGTTTCTAAGATATGTGCCATATCTCAAGGATGAGAAAGTAAAGATCCAAAGGTTCATAAGTGGATTTCCATTATCATTCAAAGACCAGATTGAGCTTGATGAGCCTCAGTGATTGGAGGAAGCCGTCAGAAATTTGAAGAATTGTTATGAGCAGTTAAAGCACAAGCCTAAGTTCAAGCATGATTGGAAGGGTATCCAAGAAGACTAAAGGAAAATGGCCCAAGAGGTGAGGAAGATCTCATGATGTAGGTGAGAAGAAAAATATGGCTCCTCCTAAGAAGTCCAATGCAACTGAGAAAGGACATGGGTCTCAGCCTATGGAGAAATAGAATAAAGGTAGTGGTAGAGAACCATTGAGGTGTTGGACTTATCGTGGAGACCATCACAAGGGAGATTTTCTATTGTATTAAGGTGTTGGGCCTCTGATCTACAATGCTCAAAAGGCACATAGCTTATAACATTCCGCGAATTTATGCAGGAGTCAATAACAAGTAGGCAGGCCATCAGGCATCCATCATCAAGGTGGAAGGTAAGATTTGTGACCAAGTTGTTTTATTTTGATTGATCTAGGATCAAATTATAGTTATATTAGCCCTGAACTGGTGGATCAATGCCATTTGGACAAGGAAGTGCATGTAGAATATTGGTTGGTGCAGTTAGCTATAGGGATCAAAAGAAGAGTTCACCATTGGATGAAATCTTGTGCATTTGACCTTAATGGTATTCCTACATCAGAAAACCTAAATTTACTTCCTTTGGGTGCATATAGCATGATTTTTGGCATGGATTGGTTGTTTATTCACATGACAAAGGTATATTTCTATGAGAAGGCCATTGAGTGTCTAGATGATGATGGAGAAAATATAGTCTTGTAGGGAAAGAAGAAGCCTACATCACTGAGAATGGTTACCTCCATGAAAGCTAGTCGCAGTCGCAGGAAAGGATGTTTATTGTTTGTGGTTCATGTCTCCAGTGACGAATGGTTGGATGATGAGGATGGTGAAGTCCTAAGGAGGAATCCTAACATACATAAGTTTCAAGATGTGTTTCCTGCATATATTCTAGAGCTACCTTCTCATAAAGAGGTGGAATTCAGTATTGATTTTATGCCTCGAGAAACACTAGCATCTAAGGCACCATACATGATGACCACCCCCGAGTTGGTGGAATTCAAATTGTAGCTTAAATATATGCTTGATAAGGGATACATAAACCCAAGTGTATCTCCTTATGGAGAACTCGTATTGTTTGTAAAGAAGAAGGATGGTACTCTCATATTGTGCATTGATTATAGGAAGTTGAACAAGGTGACTATCAAGAACAAATATCCATTGCCTTGGATTGATGATTTGTTTGATCAACTGAAGGGAGCTACAATTTTTTCAAATATTTATCTAAGATTAGGATATTATCAAGTGCACATAAAAGAAAAAGACATTTATAAGACTGTATTTTGTACAAGGTATGGGTACTATGTGTTTGCGGTGGTTTCCTTTGGTCTTACCAATGTTCTAGCCACCTTCATGTGTACGATGAACAATGTATTGCACACTTACCTGGATAAGTTTGTGATAGTATTTTTTGATGATATATTGGGCTATTCAAAGAATGAGGAAGATCATGCAGAACATATCGGAGCAATATTGAGATTGTTGAGAGAACATAATTTGTATGCCAAGCTCAACAAGTATAGCTTCTTTTAGACTCAGATAAATTATTTAGGACATATTATTTCCAAGTACGGGATACTAGTGGGTCCATAAAATATTAATACTATCATGGAGTGGCCAACTCCAAAGAATATGAATGAGGTTAGATCATTCATGGGACTAGCAGGTTATTATAAAATATTCATCAGGAACTTCTCCAAGATTGGCTATCATATTACATATTTGCATAGGAAAGGAAATAATTTTGAATGGAGTGTTGATTCTACAACAATATTTGATCATTTGAATTAATTGCTTAGCAATTCTCCAGTTTTGAGGATTGCAGATCCTAATAAAGGATCTGTGTTTTGCATAGATGCCTGCACTAAGGGACTTGGTGGAGTCTTGATGTAGGAAGGGTGGGTGGTTTGCTATGAATCACAGATTTTGAATGAACATGAGTAGAATTATGTGACTCATGATCTTGAGTTGGAAGTTATCATTCATCCATTGAATATGTGGAGACATTACTTCCTTGGCAGGAAGTTCATATTGATGAGTGATCATAGTGGATTGAGGTATTTGTTTGAGCAAACTAATTTGAACGCAAGGAAAGCTAGATGGTTGGCTACTCTCAGTGAGTTTGACTTTGAAATTAGGTACCTCAAAGGAAAAGAGAACAGGGTTGCAGATGCACACAGTAGGAGAGTATAGGTTGTTGGAAAAAGTAACTATGTTCGGTATTCAATAATGTACTTGAGTCATTATGTAAATGTACTTGTAAAACTTTTTTAGGTCCTTATACTACTAGTGTAGCCCCTTATTTTTATTAGTGCAACCCCCTTATTATATTGTTGTGCCCATGTAGTCCCCACATTATTATTATTGTGCCCCATATAAGCTCATTATTGTTATTTTTGTGCCCTTACATTATTATTGTTATGTTGGCTCTGATTACATTGTCACCCCTTAGACTCCTATATATAGAAAGGAGGTCTTGTCATTTTTATCATCCAATAATTATTCATTTGTGTAATGTAAGTAGGTTTTCCCGTCAAAGAGGTTGATTTTTAAGTCATTAATCTATCTCTTCTTTTATTTTGTGAGCTGGTCTCATAAAATTTGGTATTAGAGCTTTGGATTCTAGGGTTTCACTGCTTCAAACATGTCATCATGGAATTTTTGCTATAAAATTATTTCTATGAAGCTTCAAAAGTTGAAATTAAAACCAATTTGAGCCTAAATCTTGATGAACCTCATGACCAAATTTAAGGTCGTTTCTCACTATTTTTTAGGATATATGAACCGAGGAAGTTAGGGTTTTTGTGGGCTCCTTAATTCCATCTCAAATAGATGACCTTGGGAAAATTTTCATAGCTTTCTCTCTAGAAAGATAATCATCTCTAATGGAATGAAAAAAATTCCAAAGAAGAGAAAAATGAATTTGTTACAATTGTGATAGAAAATACTCTAAATTTCATAAGTGTGTTGAGAAGAAGTTTTGATGTAGGAAACTGAGTATTTTTACGGCTACAACCATACAAACAAATGTGCCTAAAGCAATCTAAGAAGGATAATAAATTATCACCATGGTATTATGGTCCTTACAAGGTGTTGTGAAAGATTTGTACTATGGCATACAAATTGGAGCTTCCTGCATCTTCCTGAGTGCACCCAGTTTTCCATGTTTCATGCTTAAAGAAGGTTATAGGTGACAAACTCCTAGTTCAAACAATATTTCTGAAACTAAACAAGGAAGAAAAAATCATTTTGGAACCTAAAGCAGTCATGGAATCAAGAAACCGATAACTACAAAATCAATCAATTTCAGAGTATCTCATCAAGTGGAGGAACTTAACTGCTAAAGATTTTGCATGGGAGGATAAGAATTTTAGACAAAAGCATCCAAAACTACTCAAGCGTTGAGGACAACACTTGTTTGAAGGATAGGGGCAAGTTAGGTCCCTATACTACTAGTGTATCCCCCTATTGTTATTAATACAACCTCCTTATTGTATTGTTGTGCCCATGTAGTCCCCATATTGCTATTATTGTGCCCCATAGAAGCCCACTATTGTTATTGTTGTGCCCTTACATTATTATTGTTATGTCGGCTCTTATTATATTGTGACCCCTTAGAATCCTATATATAGCAAGGAGGTCGTGTCATTTGTATCATCCAAGAATTGCTCACTTGTGTAATATAAAGGAGGTTGCCCCCTTGAAGAGGCTGATTTTGAAGTTGTTAATCTATCTTTCTTTTATTTTGTGAGTTGGTTTCATAACAAAATAATAAACAAAAGAATTTTTATTATTGTGACAATGACTTATTAAAGCATGGGTTTCATGCTTGGGTCATCATTATAGTAGTCAAAGTCCTTATTGTGTACTCTTAGGATTAATATTGAGTTTATAGAGTCATTGTACATTCGAAGAGACCCTTCTTGGGCTTTCTGATCATGTAAAAAGGTTTTGTATCAAGTCAAATATTAATTATGTGTCCTCCACATCATGTCAGCTTAAGGAAGATCAATCGGCCTAAGAACCCCCATTTGACCCACAAGAATCTTATATATTTGAGGAGGTCGAAATCATTTGGAGCACTCACTCCCAAGCAAGTTTGATATCTCAAGAAGAGCTAGAGAAGTGTGAAGTCTGTTGTCAGGAGGACAAAAGAGGTGTGAGTTTGTGGGAATATGTAGACAAGAGGAAAATTGAACTTTTGGTGCCTCTCTCTCTAATTCGTGGTTTGTCTTGGGAGATAGAAGTCTCCTAATATTTCTTTATTGTCGTAAGCTACATGTTGCTGGAAGTTGCTTCCTACAGTGAATTTCCTGTAATGGGTCGAAGATCTTGGAGGCTGACATGGTGTGGAGGGAAAGTTTGTCTTGGTCTAGGGTAAAGAGTTTCAAAGAATACTATTGAAATGAAGAATTATCTTGATTGGGTATTCCCCTCAAGGGGTTTTTTTCCCTGCACTTAGCCTATATCTTGTGTCTCTTGTTTTTTTATATTCATGTATGTATAATTGCTTGATGAAAGATAGTATAATAAAGAAGTAAAAGAATCCAACACACTCACAAGTAATTATCAAGAAAGGAAAATCAAACCCTAATATAATATCCTTGATTTTCCAACAAGGTATTAGAGTTAAGGTCAAGAGAAGTTGAAGATCACTTTGTTGGCATGGATTCTCCCTCTATGGTAAACTACATAAGTTTGGATTTCAATTATGTTAGAAGATGGATCAAGAAGATTATTTACTACCTATTTAACAAACTCAAGAGGCATGGATTCTTGGCTGCCCTTACTAATTAGGGGAATTTTGAAGCCTAAAATGGGCCTCCTAAGGAAATAATTTTTTTCAGAGGAGAAAAATCTGTAATTTCCATTAATTTCAGAAAATTACATATTGTAGATGCTAAATGCATATGCAGAAGTGTGGGCAAAGCCACTTACAATGACAATAATTCAAGAGAAATAATCCAGTAAAGCCCATAAACTGGGCAACAAGAATGGGTATGTAAACCCCAAACCAGTCTGCAGAAAACAAACTGTAGAGGATACCCATACCCATCACAACAAAACAACAAATAAAGCAAAATAAAGCGCCTGAGGAGAGAATAAGAAACAGAATAATTGGCCGCCCATACCAAGAAGGAGAGGCACAAAATGAGGAAAGAGTAGCCAGGTAGCCACTCCTCCCCCACCCCCCCAAACTCTCCACCTGAAAATAGAGACCAAACTGCCCCAAGCTTCCACAACCGCCTGCAGCAACCCCAACAAAAAAACTGCCATGTTGAAGCGGCCCGAAACCATGCAGAGAATGACACCTACACACCCCAGTTCCCTCAACACTTCAAATAACCATAAAGGAAGGCCAGCGAGCCACCAAAAAAGGCACCATCTGCCACAGCAAAGGAACCCATTCGATCCCAACCCAAGTAGAGGCGAGTCAGGGGGCAGAGGTGGCTAGGGTAGCCACCTTGCCCCCACAAAGAGTAAGTCTAAAGACCAAAATAAAACCCCGCTCCAGTACCGCAGCTCAGTGAAAAAACACCAAAAGACCAGCTCCTTCGAAGACCGCCAAGCAGAGCCGCACAGAAGGGACGAGCAAAGGGCCGCTGAAACCCTCAAGACACAGACACATGCCTCAACCACGCAACACTAAGCGAAAGATGCCTCGGAACTCTGATCAGATCCCAAGATGAGCAGACCACCAAACCTGAAACTCAGAGCCGAAGATATGGGACAGCAGGAGGAAACGAGGTCGAAGATGCAGCACCCCTTAGGTAGTACAGGACCGAAAAAACAAATGGGATCGTCAAATCCCCAACTGAAAACTTCAAACCCCAATCAGACCTCCGGCAGCTCGGCAATGGCGACAAAGCTTCAAACAAAAGCGATTAGAAGGGCTACCAGAATGAGGGGCAACCCAGCCTCCTCACCCCAACGGCGGCAGTAGGAGCAGTAAAAACCCTATCTCCGCGCGCACAACTCTTCCTTCAAACCTCGTAACAGGATCAATAAATGCTTCCCCATCCTCCTAAGGAAATAATAAAATTAAAGCTAAACCAATAAAATAATATTTATGAATTCGCAATTGACTTTTTGCACCACAATCCATGTTACCATGGTTAAATTCAATTGAAAAGTTGTTGTTGGAAATAATACTGAGAGGGGGGGTGAATTAGTATTATCAAACTCTTTTCAATATATCTTCCTTATTTATACTTTGAATTATTCTTCAGATATTGATCATTATGTTGTATGTTAGTACCATAAAATAATAAGCACGAACAAGAAAAACAGATAGTCACACCAAAGAACACCAGATATAAGGTGGAAACCCAATGTGGGTGAAAACCACCTACTGCAATATTTCTCTATCTTCTTTCAATTAGAAACTCCTTTTACAATGATCTTGTACTGGTGCAGTCCTTTACCAGTAGGCAGGTTGCAACTTGCAGAGAGCTACAACTCTCTCTCGTTTTCCAGTCTCTCCTGGAAGGGAGCTACAACCCCCTTACTTCTTTTCTTTCAAGGACCACTTTTCATAAATTTTCAGATTGGATCCAAGAAGATCAAATAATCATCAAGTACATGCCAATCATCCAAACTCCTTATACAATCAATCAAGAGTCACCCAACTTCTCAGAATGTTGTAAACAGAAAGATAGTACCAGAAATATAAACCCAGAACTCTACAACAATAAATAAAAGATAATCAACAACTGTTTTTAAGACAGATCCGCAGTTTTCCCTTATCTGGACTGCGTGACTCCGCACCCAACCTTATGTTATCCTGCGTATCCACACAAAGCGCATTCTGCTACCCCGCATATCTCCGCACTTCGCCTCCTATCGTGCTGGGTACTTCTACTGTGCCAACGCACCTTCTGCTTCTATCGCGCCGCGTACTTCTATGTACCTCCGCAGCTTCTCCTTGTATCGTGCCGCGTACCTCTGACCTTGCTCCGCACTGCTTCTTCTGCTTAGTTGCATGCCTCCACACTGTACCCTCTGTTACGCCGCGTACTTCTACTGTATCACTGCACTGTGCCTTCTATGGCGCTGCGAGCCCCTGCATTGTTCCTTTTGTCAGACCGCGTACCACCGCACTGCACCTTTCACCGAACTGCGAGCCTCCGCACCTGCACTGTGAATTACCTACGGACCTTTGATTGGAACTGAACTAACAACCCTCCAATGTGCCACTGACAGTCAGATGCATAGATCTGATCATGCGCCCGAGAGATCACGACTTCATAGATTCACCTTCAAATTTACTTTGATTTAGATCAAGCATTTAACATTGACAACCCAATATTTCAGATCTTAAGATATTCAATTGAAAGGTGCCTTAGCCAAGTGATCTCCTTCCCTATTTATAGTCAAGCCCTTATTCACACCATGGGACAAAACCATCAATAACCAATACAAGGGATCCAAACTGGGGCTAAATTAGATCCTATACCACGGGCCAAAACCATAGGATCAAGAACGGTAGGCTAAATACCACGGGCCAAACATAAGAAACCCCACGTGAGCACGCTTTTCTTCCTTGAAGTGAATGAACTAGGGTTCCACACCTTCTGAACGGGAAACCTGCGGGTATGACCGCACCTCCTGGACGGCAAACCTGCGGGTCCGCACCTTTTGAACCATTCACCTGCGAGCCTCTTACTTTCCATCATTTTGAGAGCCTGAACAGACCATTGGCACTTGAGTGAGTTGCCATCAAGTACAACACC